>QGSO01000634.1:0-94167 GCA_011037825.1 Carya cathayensis
TCGCTCGAGTGGGGTGTCGAGCGAACATCGAGCGATCGACTCTACCTAACTTCGCTCGAGCGACTTGTCGAGCGCACCTCGAGCGTTCAACTCTGCCTGATTTCGCTCGAGCGGCCAATGTCTCCGCTCGAGTGATCTTTGTATTTCCGCAACCCGCTCGAGCTAACTGTCAAGCGGCAGTCGAGCGTTTGAATCTGCCTGAGTTCGCTTGAGCGGCCAAAAGCCTCCGCTCGAGCGAAGTTGTAAATCTGCAACATGAAATTTTGCAAGTCATCAGTTAGGAAGGGACACTTGTGCTTTATGATATGGTTAGGAAGGGACACTTGCGCTTTACTTTATATATCCTAGCATGTTACCATATTTAATAAAATATATTCATAATTATTTCTCTAGCCTTGTTCCCCTGTCAATAGATATGTTACATAATCAGAAACACAATTCATATAGCAAAGAACTTTGAAATAGGTAACATAGTATGGATTGCTTGCAGTAGTTGCAATACTTTGCTTGCAGTAGTTGCTTGCTTTCTTAGAATCTGCCTTGTTCCTCATAATCAATCTTCACTGCCTTCTTAATTTGCTTGCAGTAGTTGCAATACTTGTGCTTTACTTGGGCTCCTAGTGATCCAGAATCAAGCAAGTATGAAATACGATGACAGTAGTGCCAATTTCGAGAGTCCATTTTGCTACTGTGGGATTCCATCCAAGCTAAGGATTTCAAGCAAGGCTACTAGTTTTGGCAGGCGGTTTTACAACTGTCCAAATTATAAGATCAACAAGTAATGTGGATTTTTTCAATGGATATATCTTGAAATGGAACTAAACACATGTTGCAAGATGACGTTAGAGCTAGCTCAAAGAAGGAACGATATAATAATGAAAGAACGCGTAATGACTGAACAAGCCAAATGTTCCGCTATGGAGAAGAAGTATAAGGGTACCTTAACAGCTTTATTATTGTCATGGTCTTGTTTTGTTCTAATTTTGGCTGTAATCATTTTGTATCCTAGCAACAATTATGTACCTCGGCCTCTTGTTTCAACATATGGGCATTAGGCTGTTTGTGAATTATCTTTGTAATGTTGTTGAACTGGTACTTCTAAAATGTAATGATACTTATTTTGGAAAGGTAATGATACTTAGCTTGTAATGATACTTATTTTGGAAATGTAATGTACTTTTGAAAATACATGATGTTTCTTAATCTGAAATTATTTCCATTACAAAATCATTTCCATTTCAGCATGTATTCCTGAATCTGAATCAAAATCACTCACAATTTCTGAATCTGAAAATACATGCTGAAAATCATTTCCTTCATCATTTCCATTACATGATGAAGAAATATTAACATCTCCAAAATCTGTATACACATGCATAACAATTCAACAATCATTTCCATTACAACCTTTGAACATAACATTACTAGAATAAAAAATCTGAAAATACACATACATAACAAAGATAAATATTACCAGAATAAAAAATCCATGAATATACACATACAACCTTTGAACATAACAATTCTTACAATCTTTGAACATAACATTACCAGAATCTTGTAAAACTTGAAAATACACATACATAACAAAGATAAATATGCCACAGGCACAAAAATCTGAAAATACACATACAACCTTTGAACATAACATTACCAAAATCATTTCCATTACATGATGAACATCATATTAACATCTCCAAAATCTGAAAATACACATACATAACAATTCCAAAATCATTTCCATTACATGATGATCATAACATGTACACTCCATTGACATGCTCCATTAATTGCATCATCACCGCAATCCTCCTACTTCATCCTTTAAGGCAACCAAGTACTTATTCACTCTTATTAACTGTAACATTAAAAAAAACAATTATATCGAATCAGAATATTTTAAAAAACAACACCATCACATTCGATCTTTAAAATAATTTAAAACACCAACTTAAACACCAACCTCATATTTGAACTGATGGATCCAAGCTTTTAGATATGTTACCAGTTGTATTTCCAAGATCCCTACATAAACGACAATAAACCATAAAAAATTATTGATGTACTAATTAGAACACAAAAACTTTACAACACAAATTTTCAAACTTTAAACCAACCTCACTAAAGGACAATTGTTCTTAGCATGACCCTCAGTCTTGTAAATGCTACACAGCCTTTTCTTTGTGGCTTGAATCTCTTTCAAGTTTTTTGCTCTTAACAATTTTGGTCGGCCTTTAGTTGCCACCCGTGGAGGATCTTGTAAAACTTGTGAAAATTTTGATACAACTTGTGATTTGAACATTTGTGAATCATTCATTGACATGTTTCCATCTTCTAAATTTTTTTCTCCTTCAAGTTGTTCCATCAAGAGTAATTCCTTGTGGACCTTGTCTAAGGCAAGAGAGAGGTGGTGACATTTCTGGATTGATTGTGAGCCAAGTTCGGCAATATCATAGAATTGCATCATTAATTTACTTTTTCTCAACATTGGATCATCCTGTGTCAGTACATGCCCATCAAAATTTGGTATGTCAAGAATAGCCCGGCTCTTAGCATTGATGCTCCATCTCTCTAGAATATAATGATGTGGCAACAACTCTAATTTCAATTTCTTCCCAAGGACACATAGGATATGCCAACAAATAATCCCAACAAACTCAAACATATGACATGTACATATTGCCTTCACTTCTCCACTCTCCAAGGTCACATGATAAATTGGTTTTTCTTTGTCATTCGGTGTGACTCTGTATATCTTACTTTCACCATCTTTTCCAACTTTGGTTGGAATGTACCATTGGCTATTGAATAGCTCATCTTGGAAGATCATGAAAGACTTCCTTGTATAGATTGAGGCTGCATCTTCTTCAATTTTCCATAACGTTTTCATAATCACCCGTGTCAATTTTGTTCGCACGTCCTTCTCTTTCTCCTTGAAATAACGTGCATCTAAGGTTTTCTCGTATTGATGCACAAAATCACTCACCATTGTGCTTGAACGAACATAATCTTTAAAACATTTATTCATGTTCTCGCTCATTTGAGTTGTTGACATACCGACACAAAACATGGTTTGCAAGTAAGGTGGAACCCACTTATCCCGTCGGTTGTAAAGATTTTGCAGCCAATCATTATCTACTAGACCATACTTCGCTAGTATTGAACTACATTCTTGCTCAAACTCATCAATCGTTATTGTCTCATGGATACAATGACAAAACTCTTTTTGAAAGTCCGGAAACTTGTTATACACATGTGCCAAATGTTTAGGAAATTTTTGTAAAATATGCCATAGGCACAACCTATGGGTTGTATTTGGGAGTACCTCACTAATGGCCTTTGCTATCGCCTTGTCATCATCAGTAATTATGGTTGAAAGGGCACGCCCAAGCATTGCTTCTTGCCATGTTCTTAATAGCCAAATATAGGATTCAGCTGTTTTATTAACTAACAACGCACAATCGAAAATTATAGTTTGGTGAAGATGATTAACTCCTGAAAATGGCACAAACGGTATCTTATAAATATTTTTCAAGTACGTCACATCAAACATGACAACATCTCCAAAATATTGATATGTAGCCCTTGATCTTGTATCTGCCCAAAAACAACTTCCCATACACCCATTCTCATCAACTTGCATAGAATACACAAACCCAGGTTCTTTACACTGCCTATCAAGAAAGTAGGCATACAACCTTTGTACATCTCCCTCTTCAAACAATTTCTTTATTTTCTTTCCCAAATAATTCTCGACGTCCTTACCAATACGTCCAATATTAAAATCACCACCTGATTCTTTGATCAACACTGACATTATCTTCCTTGTTGGTACACCGGACTCATTCAAAGTGAGAATGAATTTTTTTTGGACACGCGTTACGCCTCTATGTCCACGAAGCAAACTAGTGCTTCTCGGTGTAAGTGGCTCATGGTTGTGTTCACAGATGAACTTACATACTGTCCACTTTTGACAATATTTTTTTATACACATCGTTGCTTTACACCCAATCTTTGTTTCAGCAGGTTCAGGAATTTTTCGTTCTATTTGCTTCCGACTTTCATGCTGAAAGCATTCCTTTGAGCAAACATACTCTACTAGAATTAGTTTTCTGTCATCTTTTGATAATCGAGTATGGTTGGTCCTCATTGCAAAACCCGTTCATCTTGCATACGCTTTGTAAAATGCTTGAGCATCTTCTACCTCATCAAACTCCTTCCCAACGAATGGTTCAAAAAGACCACTACTCGAACTGGAAATCTTATTGACTTCATCTCCATCTTCCACTTCCACATTAACTCAATCTTTCACATTCACTCGATCTTTCACCGCTCGATCTCGATCTTCCACATTCACTTTATCTCCCACATTCACACAGTCTCCCACATCCACATTCATATCATTTTGTTGTACTCCAATTTTAGCATCACTACTAACATCTTCAACTTCGGGACAATTTCTACTCATCATTATCTCAACTTCATCACTAGCCGAATTCGACAGAAAATCCTACAAAAAAATATAAAAGCATAACAATGCTTGTAAAAAAAATTTCTGTATATGTAAAAAAAGATTACATCATTTGCAATCTGTAGGTAAAAGAAGATAAACTTAATAATTTTTCTTTAAAAAATTTATATAATATGTATGTTAAAAAAGATTATCTTAAAATTTCCTGTAGATTCAATGCGATTTATTGTTAACTAAGCTCTACATTTATACCAACATAAACATGACCAGATGAGTTTTAACTCTTTAACATGCGAGTCCAAGGGTCTATTTTTGAAATTTTGAATGCTAAATTAACTTTTCGACAAGATGAAAAGTTCCAAAAATCCTGTTTTAGATGTTTTAGATGGCCGACTCATTTTTTATTTTTAACAACGATTCACAACCATGAAATAACATCCATGAAAATATTGTATTTATTTTCACCTTAATTGATTCACAATCATGAAATAAAATCTATCAAAATGTAAAGATCTAGCAATACCTTCCCCTGAAACATATGGAACAACTTTGAATTAAAATGAGAACTGGAAAATGGCTTATCAAGTGTTAAATTTATCTAATCTAGCAGCACCTTCCCCATCTCACAAATTTTCTGTTTTGCAAACTCCATATCATGAAAACAAAAATGTCTTTCGCAAATCGATTGAATGTGATACGAAATAAAACCCAAAACTTAAAATTACTCAAAACAATAATTTAATCGATCTTCTACTAAAAACAAGAGGTTCACAATCTGAAGACAAGAATTTCTTAGATGGTAAACCAACCATGTACGAAGGGCTGAAGGGGCGGAAGTGAAGGCTGCTACGGGCAGAAGTGGAGGATGCGACGGGCTGAACTGAAGGCTGCGACGGGTGAAGTGGAGACTGCGACGGGATTGAGAGAATCATGTAGTGTGTATATGATTTTTCCTCTGTTTTTACAAATCCGATTTCGCTATCTCTTGTGGTGTGGTTCGTGGAATTTAGATGAAGATCTCTGACGTGTCGAGCTCTTATTGGTTGCCGCTGAAGTGTTGAGAACAGCATGACCGCTCAGAAGAGGAACTATTATTTTATATGTAATTATATATATTATATGCAAAAATTATATATAAAATAAAAAATCAAATAAAAATATTTTATACAATATAAACAATTAATATATATATATATATGAATTGGTCCAGTCCGATGTTAGAAAAATGAAAACCAGAATTGGACCGATTTTGACAGGTTTTGAGAAAAATGAAACCAGTACCAAATCGAACCAAATTCCGTACCGGACTAAACCCATCAGTTCGGTTCAGTCAGATCCGATTCGATTTATCGGAATTTTTTTCACCCCTAGTTGCCCCACAAATTCCTATTGCATGAGTGTAATTGAAATTTATCATTCTTCTCCATTTTTTTGCACCGCTTCAATGACTTTTGTGCTTCCACTTCCATTTAATCACCCTAAGTGGCATGAGTGCGTCGTTTCAGCTTCTCAGCATGTTCCATCTCCACTCATATTCATTCTCTTTAGCGACACATGTTCACGAGATTTGCTCGTTTTAAAATTGTGTTAGTGGCATTTGCTGTTTTTGTGTTGGGGTTGTCCAACCGTCGCTATCCCCTTTTAAATTCCCTTCTTCACATTTTTTTGTTTCTTGTTGTTCCACTCTCTTTCAAACCCTAATTGCTTCCTGTTGTTGCACTCTCCTTCAAGGCCTAATCTTCTATCTTTCAACTTTGTCCTTTCAGTCTTTGTTATCGTCAATGGCTCCACATAATACTTCTTGCTTTGGCTCCCACGGTTCACATTCTTTAAATCCTTAAAGTTCTCCCAACGAATTAGAAGGTGTCAGTTCACACCATCTGAATGACTTTAGGGAACACAATTGGTCCACAACTACTTTTTAGGCATATTTGGACTTGGTGAGAAATCGGTATGGGGTTCGAGATTCTGTGGACCTAGATGATCTACCTGGGACCCATCATGGGGCTATTGACTCGAAACGGGTTGCTCTATGTTGAACCCAAGATTTCAAGTTTCGTATAATTATAAATCTATACATGGATTTTGATGATAACAAATGAATTCAAAGAATAAAAGAGTCTCAAGCTTAAGTTGTCCACACAATGGAGTCAAGCACATCAAGAAACCAAGCATGAGCAAGAAGGGAACAAGTTCACATTAAAGTCATAGCGTAATGTTGTAAATCTCTTAAAAATTCGAAATTAGGATTAAGGCTCAAAATTAATTTTTTATCATAAAGCATTAAAATACATTTTCCACATGTGCATGAATATTTTGAAAATTAAATTTGAAAATTTTGAAAGATGATTGATTGTCATCTTTCAGATGTGCATGACATGATTAAATGTTTAAACTTTGAAAACATTAAGATGATTGATTGTCATCTTTCACATGTGCATGTTTTATTTGAATATTTTCAAAAGTGATGGATGATTTTCTTGACTTATGCAAAAGGTAGATGTCTTTGTTTGAAAATTTTGAAAAGTAAAGTGTGCTCCTTTTGTCATATGCAAAAAGTAAAAGATTAGGTTTGAATTTTTTGAAAAGTAAAGTGTGCTCCTTTTGTCATATGCAAAAAGTTAAAACGATTAGGTTTGAATTTTTTGAAAAGTGAATGATGATTGATGTCTTTGACATGTGAATCTTTTTAAATTTGAATATGAAGTCTCATATGCTTATAAATAGATCATTTGAGAGCTTCACATTCACGACACCAAGAGCATACAACATTCATTCAAAGTTTTCATTCTCTCTTCTCTAAGCATTGAGCCTTAACCCTTGTTCATTTTGAGAGATATAATTTGCACTGTATTGTTCTTATTTCACTCATTGATTAGTGTTTTATGATAACTTACCCTATATCAATTCTTGTATCAGTAAAAGGGTGTGTATAACCCTTGTGCGTGTAGAAAGTGTTTTACACAGGGAATAGTTGAATCACCACGTGTAAGGTGATTGCAAGTATAGAGAGTGTTTTACACGGATCCTTTGTAGTGGTGTTATTCAAAGGTGTAATAGGTTTCTATTTCCACCTGAAAAAGGTTGAATAGTGAATTCGGGGATCCTCAAGGGGTAGCTTGAGGCGAGGACGTAGGCAGTGGGGCCGAACCTCGTTAACATACCGAGTTTGCTTCTCTCTTACCCTTACTCTTTATATTTATTGTTGTTTCGTATTTTGTTTATATTTTATATTGTATATTTGATTTATAATTGTTATTTTTTTTAAATACAACTCAATTCACTCCCCCTCTTGTGTTAGTCATCTGGGCAACACTCTATATACAAGCATGTTCCTTATGCGACTTCGGCTCCCCTTTTGTTGCCCTGTTCACAGTGCCTTGGATTTCTTGGGTCTAACCTCTTCATAGCTTCTTCATAACGCTTGGAGGATCTTGTTATCGTGCTGTGTCATGTGGTGTCAAGTTTTAGAACTTGCCAGTGACGAATATCTTAACTTTATTGCCCTGGAGTTCATCCACACTCAAGTTGTTCGACACCAAGATAGGAATCAATGCAATTTCTGTTCATGGACCAAATACAAGGTGGCGCGTTTGGAGTCTCGTTAATCTCATGCCAAAGAGTGGCATAAGAAGTTTTTCTTTGTTTTTTATACTGGATGGAAGTTTTTGGTGGGCAAAGCCAGTCACTAGGAATTTCCAATTTGAGCCCTATGGGAAGTCATTCCTGAGGATTGTGAGACTAGTGTGGTGCTTTCTGACTAGAAGAAAGCACCCCTGGAACTCGTCTACTCCAAGATTGAACAAAATATTGAGGCTCTTTGGTTTGATGTTCTTTTTACCAAGGCAAACATTGATCGATTTTTAGTATTATTGAACTATTTCCATGTTGTGGATCGCAAATTTTTGAGCAAGCCGTCTCTTCCTCATGGACAAAAAAAGACCCTTTTTTGTTGACTCAATTTAGAATGTGCTTCCAAGTGCAGAAGTGTCAAGTTGTATCAAGGATAAGTCCAGGATCGTATTCCACAGGGACAATGGGTTATCAAAGCGTATAGAGGATCTGTAAGGAACAAATGAATCGAGTATGTGAGATGAAAATAAAATTAAAATGCTATGCCAAAAAAAATAATTGAAATTGAATTTAGAGTTTCTAAAAAAAACAAATTAACAAACACTTGGGTTGGGTTTGAGATTCTTTTTATCTCGAATTCTAGATAATTTCTCGATTAACAATCCAGTCAAGGAATTGATATTCAGAACATAAAAATTAAGCTCAAGTATTTGCAATATTTTTTTCAAGAAATTCTCTAATTTACTAGCCAAATTTATATTCATAAACAATCGAAAGAGACCTTGATAAATTCAAGCTTTTGTTGTGCCTTACGTCAACAACAAAACAAGAGCAAGAGCCGCAATCTATTTTCCATTTGAATCCGACTAGTAATTTAGTGAAATCAACATTAAACAATAATATATTGCATCAAACTAGAATCTAAAATAAATTAAATCTCATTCCACAACCCAAGCTTTAGTAATTAGTTACACATGATATTTTTAGTAACAAAAATAAATCTAAGTGGAATCATATCAAAAACTAAGAAAATATAAATAAACTTTAGAATGAAATAAAAAATAAAAAGTCTATAATATCAACTCGAAGAAATAAGACAAACTAAATTAAAGTAATAAAATTGAAACCAACACTAGGTAATAAACTTGAAACTATAACAAGGTAATAAACTTGAAACTATAACAAGGTAATAAAATTGAAACTCCAAAACTTATAACAAAGTAATAAAAACTGAAACTTATAATAAGGTAATAAAAACTGAAGCTTATAACAAGGTAATAAAAACTGAAACTTATAACAAGGTAATATAAACTGAAAACCTTAACAAAGAAAACTAAAAACTAACTCTTAACAAAGTAAAAAAACTGAAGCTCTTAACAAAGTAAAAACTGAAACTCTTCACAAAGTAATAAACTCAAAACTCCAAAACTAATAACTTAAAAATTAACCTCGTAAATAACTTGCAAAATACAAAGGAAATAACTTGCAAAATAACTCTCATCCTTCGTCTCCACTGCCTTGATGCCCTTTCTCTTCTGAGCTCTCTCCTATTTATAGGAGAAAGCATCCTACCATTTCTCAAGAGTGGGTGGCCAAACTTTGAAGAATGGTGGAGTGGGTTGCATTTCTATCTTTCTGCATGTGCTGATTTTCTGCTTGCTCCCTTGAGTTCCAGCCGTGAGTTCCATTCTCTTTTAGTATTTTCATAAATGCCCTGCAGTACATAAAAAATGTATTTCTTTCAAAGGCAAATATAGAACTTTATGTATTTAAAATATTGACATCAATTAATTTGCATTCAATATTAGAATTTGATGCATAATTAAGTGTTCAATCTTTATTTGATAAAATAAATCACCCATTTAAACAACTTAATTATGCAATTCTAACCTTTTATCATTTGTTCCGTTAGAGCAAAAAGGGAAGAAGCCTCACAAGGATAGTGACTCAGTTCATGGTCCAGATGAAGCCAGTAGTGAGTCAAAGTCTGACCATGAGGATTCCATTCCTCCAGGTGGAGTTGAACAACAACGGCATGTTTCATCGCCGTCAGGAGGCAGCAGATTAGTTCGATTGGCCTCACCCACCCTTGACAACTTAGAGGAGATCCTAAACCAGGTAGAGGCTGACTTGACAGTGGTTCTGGATGTTGAGTCCCCTGAGCTAGGTGACTGAGGACAGGTTCATCAACCCTTGCCAACTCCTGATCACCTAGTCGAGACCCTTGATCAAGAGAGGGCAAATATTGACGTGGTACTACACCTTGCATTTCTGGAGTCTACACATGGGGGTTCTACAGGTCCCCTTCCCAAGATGCTCGCTGAAGACTTTGGGGGAATATCTTTGGTGCCAAGAGATCACGTTGGAGCACATGGGTTTGGCAAGGAGGTGTTACCTCAGTAAGATCGTGATGCTCCCTCGTCGTCCTTTCCCTCCACAAGGATCATCTCGTGATGATTCTTCAAGTGCTGACCTTAGCAGGGATCAGGTTTCTATACCTTCCCAGCCTTTCATTACTTTGCCTCCTAGGGTCGGAGCTTCTTTGCCCTCCCATTTAGATAAGACTTCAACACAGGTCTTTCATTCAAGAGATATCGAAAAACCAGGGAAGGGCACATTTTGCAATTCCGTCCAGTGCTACCTTCTTGCAACAATCCCTTGAGGCTTCGTCACCTAGTTGCTTTAGGCAAGTGAGTGGTTCCAAAACTTCTTTAATCGGCAAGAAGCTTAACTTTTCAGGATTACCTAGCCCTTCTGGGTCTTATTCCTCGAGGCCTACCTTGTGAGCCGGCAATCATAAGGAAGAGTTGGTTCACAATACTACTCATAAACTTAGGAGTTTTCTATCCTCGTTAGACTTCCTTATTATAACCCTCGTATTTCCTTCCTTTTTCATTTCATAATCTCAACTGATTTCATGTCCCAGGGGGTCGATTTGCATGTTGTTTAGATTGTTGATCACCAGACTCTATCTAGATGAAAAGGCTCGCTATTTGCACAACTTTGTTTACAAAGCCCGCTGGGTTGTTTATGTGGAAAGTGTGGAGAGGGCAACATCTTTATGCTCTCGTTTGGAGGAGGCTTACTCCCATATGCTAGAGGAAAATGTTTATGTCCTTTGAGATGACATGGTTGATCTTCGATGGTACTTGGAGAAGTCTCGGGAGGAGGTATCGTGATGCTGCTTCAAGGCTAAGGTATTGGAGGAGGAACATGACACTATGAGAGATATGCTCCAACGCCCTGACCAAGAGTTGGAGGAGACCAAACAGAGATGCATCAAATATGACAATAGGGTGGCCAGACGAAGAATGCTCTCAGAGAGCTTAGCTTAAACTTTGATAGTGCCCGTAGTGAGATGGCCTAGATAGAAGCTCAGTTTGAGGAGGCAAACAATGAGCTCAAGGAGCTTAATAAACTATTTTTGTAACTTAGCCATGTCATCGAGACCTTGAGGCTAAAACTAGCTTCCTTTGAGCAGCAAGCAGCCGAGTTAGAAGCCTAGTTGAGTGTTTCCAGGGATGAGGTTGTCCGCCTTTCCTCATAGCTTGTGGTGGCCAAGGATATCCATAATAGAGCTTGGGATCTTGGTTACAAACTTGGTCTGCAAAAGCTGAGGGACCATTTGCTGAAGAATCGTCACATGAATTCAAGGTCCTTGGATTTAAANCCTTGACAACTTGGAGGAGATCCTAAACCAGGTATAGGCTGACTTGGCAGTGGTTCTGGATGTTGAGTCCCCTGAGCTAGGTGACTGAGGACAGGTTCATCAACCCTCGCCAACTCCTGATCACCTGGTCGAGACCCTTGATCAAGAGAGGGCAAATATTGACGTGGTACTGCACCTTGCGTTTCAGAAGTCTACACATGGGGGTTCTACAGGTCCCCTTCCCAAGATGCTCACTGAAGACTTTGGGGGAATGTCTTTGGTGCTAAGAGATCACGTTGACCACATGGGGTTGGCAAGGAGGTGTTACCTCAGTAAGATCGTGATGCTCCCTCATCGTCCTTTCCCTCCACAAGGATCATCTCGTGATGATTCTTCAAGTGCTGACTTTAGCGGGGATCAGGTTTCTATACCTTCCCAGCCTTTCATTACTTTGCCTCCTAGGGTACGAGCTTCTTTGCCCTCCCATTTAGATAAGACTTCAACACAGGTCTTTCATTCGAGAGATATCGAAAAACCAGGGGAGGGCACATTTGCAATTCGGACCAGTGCTACCTTCTTGCCGCAATCCCTTGAGGCTTCGTCACCTAGTTGCTTTAGGCAAGTGAGTGGTTCCAAAACTTCTTTAATCGGCAAGAAGCTTAACTTTTCAGGATTACCTAGCCCTTCTGGGTCTTATTCCTCGAGGCCTACCTTGTGAGCCGGCAATCATAAGGAAGAGTTGGTTCACAATACTACTCATAAACTTAGGAGTTTTCTATCCTCGTTAGACTTCCTTATTATAACCCTCGTATTTCCTTCCTTTTTCATTTCATAATCTCAACTGATTTCATGTCCCAGGGGGTCGATTTGCATGTTGTTTAGATTGTTGATCACCAGACTCTATCTAGATGAAAAGGCTCGCTATTTGCACAACTTTGTTTACAAAGCCCGTTGAGTCGTTTATGTGGAAAGTGTGGATAGGGCAACATCTTTATGCTCTCGTTTGGAGGAGGCTTACTCCCATATGCTAGAGGAAAATGTTTCTATCCTTTGAAACGACATGGTTGATCTTCGATGGTACTTGGAGAAGTCTCAAGAGGAGGTATTGTGATGCTGCTTCAAGGCTAAGGTATTGGAGGAGGAACATGACACTATGAGAGATATGCTCCAATGCCCTGACCAAGAGTTGGAGGAGACCAGACAGAGATGCATCAAATATGACAATAGGGTGGCCAGATGAAGAATGCTCACGAAGAGCTTAGCTTAAACTTTGATTGTGCCCATAGTGAGATGGCCTAGATAGAAAGAAGCTCAATTTGAGGAGGCAAACAATGAGCTCAAGGAGCATAATAAACTATTTTTGTAACTTAGCCTTGTCACCGAGACCTTGAGGCTAAAACTAGCTTCCTTTGAGCAGCAAGCAGCCAAGTTAGAAGCCTAGTTGAGCATTTCTAGGGATGAGGTTGTCCGCCTTTCCTCATAGCTTGTGGTGGCCAAGGATATCCATAATAGAGCTTGGGATCTTGGTTACAAACTTGGTCTACAAAAGTTGAGGGACCATTTGTTGGAGAATCGTCACATGAATTCGAGGTCCTTGGATTTAAAATCCATTCACCCAAATCGCGCAACCTAGCAGGTCGTCGACTCCTTGGGCCAGGATGTAATGCCTGACACCTTTTCGTTGACGTGTTGGACTTGGAAACTTGGCACTCCAACTTCTATTGGCACCATTGATTCACTCCTATAAGTTAGAGCGAAAGGGGTCTCTTCCGTTTGAGTTTTGGTTGTCATTCTATACGCCCCTAAAAAAGTTCATCTGCCCAAGCTTCCCTTTTGTTTGCCAATTTCTTCTTGAGTATCCCCAGTAGTATTTTGTTGGTCGCTTTGACTTGTTTGCTGGCTTGGGGTTGTCCCAAGAAGGAATATTTGACTTTGATTCCTTGTTCAAACTATCACCTATTGTCTAGAATGATGCTTCATGGTATAATGAATAGACATACAACCGTTTTCCATAAGATTGGTCATGATCATTGCTAGAGCCTCTGCTTCCACCCATTCCATTAAGTAATCCACGACGATGATGATAAACTTAATTCCTCCTTTTCCCAGGGGCATAGGTCCAACACTATCAACCCCTATTGTGGGAAAGGTCGTGGAGATGTAATTGATGCTAACTCTTTAGGTAGGTAATGGGGCACTGGGTGTGTAGCTAAGAGTTTGCACATTTGCTAACGAATTCTGCTACATTCTTGAAGTTGCGTTGCCAATCTGCTCTCATGACTTTTCCTGCCAGAGCTTCTTCGCTTTAGTGATTCCCACTTACTCCTTCATGTGTTTCCGCCATTACATATTAAGCATCTTTTTAGTGAGATGCATATCAAGAGAGGTGCGGAGAAGCCTCGCTTATATAACACCTCATTTATCAGGGTGAATTAAGCTACTCTATTTTTCACTTTTCTCGCCTTCCAACTCTCGTCGGGAAGTGCCCCGGTAGCCATACATTTGGTCACATCGAGCGCCCACTCTGAGGTTCCTGATCCTTTTTCTGAGACTTCAAGCCCAATACTAGGGGTTTTTAGCATTCTGGTTGTCACTGTTCAAATAATTCAATCGTACTCAAATACATGCTTGGTAAGAGAATCAAACAACTCAAGACTTATAAAATCACAAGTAAAATAAAATAAATAACAAACAAGAAGACCAAATGATTATAGGAGTTTACACTCCCAAATTTAAACTAAAAAATGTCCTCATTGTAATGCAAAAGTGAAAAGGATTGAAGAAATGAAAGGAACTTCCCTGGTTTTATGACGAATCAGCCGTAGTTTATAATTTTCAGCTCTTTATTCATGCTAAATAAACCTGCATCAAAATCCAAATTATTAAAATAATAATAATAATAATAAAGATAATAAAAGAATAAAAGAAAGTTCTATTGGTTGCCTCCCAAAAGCGCTTATTTTAAAGTCTACAGCTAGACTTTTCAATCTTCATTACCGCAGTCTGCAATCTCCTCCTTCCAGTCGCAGCTTCCTCCTCAAACGAAAGGAAAAAAATTCCAAACTCCCTGTGTTGTTCCGTCCGTGTGTGTAACAGCAAAAAAGTAAAAGGAAAATGATTATGGCAAGCGCAGCGGGTAAGCACCGCGGAGTCGCGTCCAACGTGGCAACTATAGTTAATGAAACGGTGCGTATTGTCAACTCCGTGCCATTCCACTCCTTCAGCCCTTTCGTCTCCCATAATTGCTGTCCAAGTCTCTAGAACTTTCATCTCCCATTTTCCCAGAAGCCCCTTTCGTCTCCCGTTCTCCCCTCATTCGCCCCTTTCATCTCCCGTTCGCCATCAACCCTAACCCTAGCCCTGCGAACCTGACGAACGATGAGCTTGTCTTCCTCGCATGCTGTGTGGGTGTGTTTTTCCTTCTCATTTGTCTGAGATCTTCGCTTTCGCAGATCGATTTGAGCAAGTATGTCGATGTTATAGTTTGTTTATCTTTTCGAAGGCTGGATTTAACCATGGGTGCTTGAATCTCTTTATAGATTTCATTGTTTATCTTGTCGAAGGCTGGATTTAACCATTTCTGCTTGAATCTCTTTATAGAAGAAAAGGTTTTTTTTTCTCTCGGTTTCTCTTGCAGTCTGGAGTTTTTTCCTCTCGGTTTCTCTTTGCAGTCTGGGTTTGGTCTTTTGCAAGGCTTGGTTTTCTCTTTCGATTTCACAATTTTTTTTGCAGATTTTGCCACTTGGTTTCTCTTTGCAGAACCCCTAACCCTAACTCCCGAAGCCCTAATCCACATTTAGTCCCGAAACCCTATCTAACTGCCGAAACCCTAACTCCTGAAACCCTAACCCTAACTGCCGAAACCCTAACTCCTGAAACCCTAACCCTAACTGCCGAAACCCTAACTGCCGAAACCCTAACCCTAACTGCCGAAACCCTAACTCTAACCCTAACTCCTGAAACCCTAACCCTAACCCTAACTGCCGAAACCCTAACTCTAACCCTAACTCCTGAAACCCAAACCCTAACCCTAACCCTAACTCCCGAACCCTAACCCTAACTCTTGAAACCCTAACTCTTGAAACCCTAACTCTTGAAACCCTACCCTGAGAAACCCAATTTTTAAAGTTGGGGTTTGGGCACTGGGCAATTGTCGAGAGAACCCACTCAAGGTTGGTAACCCCCCCTGGCTTATGTGTTTCAATAAATGATTTTTATGCATTGTATTTATGTTATTTATTTTAGTTTAAAAATCTGATTCTTCCATTGTTTCGTCTGCAGGTTATTAATTACGAAGAATTGGGAATGAATGCAGTTGAAAGTGACCAATCGAAGTTGAGTTTGATTTCCTATTCTGCTTGAGTTGTTAATTCCTAGATCAATTTCCAAAATGGTTGGATTGTTCTGTTTAGGAAGTATTTAGCTATCAATCATTTTAAATGTTATGAATCAGTTATTATGTGCATGATATTGTGTTTACTTGTTCTGTTTAGGAAGAATTTAGCTATCAATGTGTTTTAATGTTATGAATCAGTTATTATGTGCATGATATTGGCTGTTTGTAATGAATTTGATTGTTCTGTTGAGAGTGTCTTTATTCTTGATTTCATCCTGATTAAATGTGAGCCAAGTGAAGTGATTTCCCCTAAATGTGACCTCTGTATTATGATTTTACTTGTTCTGTTTAGGAAGTATTTAGCTATCAATGTGTTTTAATGTTATGAATCAGTTAATTATGTGCATGATATTGGCTGTTTGTAATGAATTTGATTGTTTCATGTTAGAATGTCATCACCCTCAACTTCTTCTACATCCTTTGGTAAACGTACTGTGAGCCAACCTTTATGCTTCTATGAGGTTGAGGCGACACTGAGATACTCAAATACTCCCAGAAATCCAGGGCGTCCCTTCTTTGGCTGTCCAAAGTACAACAATGAGGTAAAACGTTTCTTTGGATATTGATCGTAAAGATTTTGTTTAATTATATGTATATCTAACTCAGTTTGCCTCTTTTGGATAAAATGAGCAGGGCTTACCATTTTGCAAGTTCTTTAAGTGGGTGGATGGTACTTTAGACATAGAGCAAGAACTTCACCAAATTAAATTTGAACTTTTAAGGAAGGATGAAGAGCTGAAAAGGATACTCGACGATTTTCAACAGAGGGAGATTAAGTTCCGGAAGAGAGCTGATGCGATTGAGAAAATGTTATCCAATATACTTGAGGAGGTTCAGAAGAAGGACTTGATGCTTTTAAAGCAAGAAGCTGAAAACAGGCGTTCACGCACACTACTCCATCTGTATTGGGCTGTTGCCATTGTTGTATCGTGTTACATTTTGCTGTCTAACCAAGCTCAGAATTGATTTCGCTTAAGTTATTGTAAATATGTAGTTTAAGTTACTCTGATCTGGCAAGTTATTTTGTGGTTTCTTATGGCCGATGTAATTAAACTCTGAAGGTGGCATTAAATCTGAACTGGGAAGCAAACTTTCAGAAGTGTTGTCTCATGATTTTGTGTATTCTGTGAGTGGTTGTAATTTGAAGTTGGATTGTAATCTGATTGAGAAGTGTTGTTATTTGAAATAGAGCATTATGATGGTTCATTACATCTGAATATGAAGTGTTGTATTTTCAAATGTGAATAAATTGATCTAGTATTTCAGTAGAACCATGTTGGTTTCTGGATATGTTACAGCTAACACTAAGGGCTGAGCCCTTAGTCTTTAAATGTGAAACTTGCAATCAGATTCCCGTTTAGGTGGTGTACCAAAGTTGCTAAAGAGAGTGCCGTTAAAGAGGTTGGACCAATCCAACCTCCACATATCCGTTGACTCATGACTTATGCTGCACCTGGACAATCTTAAAAATTGCAATAGGGTGTATTGTGGACGTGTTGGAGCCTGGAACAGCCACTTTGTTGAGCAATTATTTGCAAGACACGGGTCAAAACTTAACTTAAATTAACTACCATTGCAAATAAGAGGTTTGACTTAAATTAAACAGCACATGATATGCCATAATAACAATCTTACATTAACGGCTAAAGCAATTGCTTTAACCACTAGTGGCACATATGTCCGAATTTCAACACTAACACCAAAAATTCTGACCAGACCAACTTAAACTACACGTTCAAACTAAGTTGTAACATCACCAACATATATCAAACAATTTAGACACAAATAGCATCTAACTTCTAACACTAGTCTAAAATCATTTACATTCTTGCACTTTCTTTCTTGGTTCTTCCTTCTAGAACTTGTGACAAGCTCACAATCTCCTCTTCTGCTCACATGAATGTATCTCCTGAGACAAACAAACCAACAATCAATTAGTTATCAAACGAGAATATTCAATTCCAAATATAGATACTGGCAACTTCAAGGAAACCAAATTATTGCATAGGTCGATTTGGGACCTCTAGACTTAGTAGGGCGCAAACTTATCAAATTCAACACAACAAAAAATTTATTGATATAAGAACTGAGCCAATACATCATACTCTTAAAAATTGCCAAAATTCATTGTTGGATTCGGTTGTGTCTCATCCACATACTCCGGTTGTGATCCATCCAACCGAAAATTGATCTGTTTCATGTATAAGCTGCAAATAATTAGTATGAAATTGTATTAACCTAATAACTAATCATAAAAATCGCAAACTTTTTTTTGTTTACAGTTTCTTGACTCTCATTCCATGTAACATAGGGTTGGGTGCTAGTAGCATCAAAAGCTTGTGTGCTGTCTGCCACAACTTGATTCTGTTAAAATATTAACATTCAAGATCCATCATTGTCAATGCTTTCGTTCTCCGAAAAAAATTATAAATATAAAAGTTTATAACCACAAGTGAACTTAGATAGTTTTGATGATATACCTGGCTAACATGTCTGTCAGTGGAGATGGGGGTCTCTGATGTGCCAAATAAATTTCTGCGCGTGTCGAGGACTGGTGTGTCTTCTCTTGAAAGCTAAGAAGACAAGTAACACAAGCAATAACAAGTCTACAATAGAATTTAAATGAAATTCTATAACTTAATATACTAATAACTTAATATCTAGAAGTAACAAGTCTACAATACAATTTAAATGAAATTCTATTAACCTGTTTACTTTTCCCCTTGATAGGTGCTTTCTGCTTCTTCGCTTTAACTTTCAATACTCGCTTCTCCAATGTCGATGCTTTCCTCAGAGACAGAGGTCTGCCTTTCCCTCTTACAACAAGTGGACTTAGAACCCGTTTTTCATTCTCATTTGCTTTCGTCTCAACTGAATGTAAGGCAACATTTGAACCCGTTACAGTCATAGATGGGGGTTGTTGGTTCTGAAGATATAAGTCAATCATTGCATGTAACTTTTGATATGCATCCGTGGTGTGCTCAATGGAACCCGCTGCAAGAGTGATCATCTTATAACATACATTCAATAGACCTGAATATCTGTTCGTATCTGGCCTCTGATCCTCTACGTCATAGCTGCTGCGGATCAATGTGTACTGTCTTCTGATATCCTTCCTCCATCGATCTAAAATGTACTTACTTGGCAATGATTTTACTTGGTTGGATTTGAATATTGCCAGAATATGCCGACACAGTATCCCCCTCATCTGAAATAACCCACATGAGCACCTTGCATCACAGCTTTCCTCATTAAACTCTACAGAAAATGTGACCGGTTTAGCGAACTCCTCAACACGAATTTCATCCTCTACATGATAGGTTTTTATGGATCCATCCCTTTTATATAGAGCTGGATCCATATCAAGCACACCCATAACTTGCTGCTGAACTTCCTTAAATTTAGCGTTCGTGTACAACTCTTGGAATTTCTTCTCAATGGGAGATCTAGAAATGCAGGGAATTGTGGCATTAAATGAGTGGAAGTCCGCGCTTGTTTCATTCTCAATTTTCTTTCTCAGCGCGTGGTCAAACTGATCAACAAACTCCTTCAAGTTTGTTTTTGCATGAACATACCCATCAAAAAAAGCATTCATACTCTCGCTTCGCTGGGTTGTACTCATTCCAGTCCAGAAGAACTCTTTCAAAAATACAGGTACCCAATGCCCACGCTCAGTGTATAAACTTTGCAACCAGGCATTTTCATGCAAACTGTAGGTGTTAATTAACCCCTCCCAACAATTCTCGAACTCTTTGATACTCTGAGTATCATATACACATTTCATTAACTCAATTTTTAACCCATTTTTATAGGCACCATGTGAGCCAAGCTTCTCAGGGACCTTTTTCAATATATGCCACAGGCAAAATCTATGTTGTGTTTTCGAAAATACAAGAGCAATAGCATTTTTCATTGCTCTGTCTTGATCTGTGATGATAGCTTTCGGAGCTATACCATCCATACATTGCAACCAAGTTTGGAATAACCATGTAAAGGTCTCTGTATCCTCACTTGAAATCAACCCTGCTCCCAAAAGAATGGACTGTCCATGGTGGTTTACACCAACAAATGGTGCAAAAGGCATCCCATATCTATTTGTGAGGTACGTGGTGTCAAATGTGACCACATCACCAAAATACGTGTATGCTGCCCTACTACGTGGATCAGCCCAAAATACATTCCTTAGCCTCCCATCATCATCTAAGTCCATCAATGCAAAGAAACCATTATTCTTGTACTGCATCCTCAAAAACTAATCTCGGAATGCTCCAGCACCACCAGCCCCAAGTCGTAGATGCCGTGCTTTGTCAATGTAATTGCGACAATCCTTTTCCAAAAATGGAAGGTTCTCGAACCCACTTGCACCAACGACAAGAGATCCAAAACTCTTATTTATCCGGATGCCAACCAAGTCATTTGTGTCAAGAACTTTTTTTATGGTCTCACTCACTTCTCTATTACATCGAAAGAAGCGGGATTTCTTTGGACTAAGGCCATGATTATGTGTATTATGGACTGTTGTTAACCACATCTTCCCCTTGACTTTTAATGCATTAATCTTTGCCTTACAGTCCGTCTTTCCGGTTGGACGTGGGTTGGCAACATTTAAACTCCTATTTCGTGCCTTCCCTCCGCGAGCACATCCAAGGGTGACATATCTGATACTTTGATCCTCTCCCCTCTCACTCCTTTGTGTCATCACGCCAAACCCACATTTCTTAGCATAATCCTTATAATAGCTTTGTAAATCTTCAAATGATTTGAATTCCATCCCCGACTTTGGCTCCTCCATTATATCACCACCATCCGGTTGCACTGACTGTGGTGACTCAGTCGTGCCATCAGTGGTTTCCCGGGAATTTGGTATATACTCTTTACTTCCTTCATCAATTCTAGAGGAAGGACTTCGTGTTTCAGTTTCCTTACGATTTTGTGTACTTTCTTCACCAACTCTTGCACTCATTGCAGAGCTTGTAGAGCCGATGGGACTCGGCAGTCTCATCCCATATTGAAATGGGTAACCAGCATTCTACATAAAAAAATTAGAGCAATTAAACTCCACAAAAAACCAAACTTATACATTAAAAGACAAGAACTAAGTTAACCACCTGCTCAATGTTGCTTGTATATTGGCTGCCATCTGCATATGGCAAAAACGTTGGTGTCCATGAACACTGTGGTCCATAATAACCGTGCATGTAATTTGGCAAGTTCACTGTACCAGTTTGAGGGATGTCCTAAATTTGTATAACAATGATAATTAGGATGATAAACATTGAGCAGACCCATTTCAATAAGTTTAATAAATTTTACAATAACATACTGAGGTTGGGAGATTTGATGTAGATGCTGGTAGCGGAGATGGGTGTTCTTCCCCGTTTCCAATGCCCTGTACAAATTGTTCAATATCTAAGGTAAATCTTTGGGAATAATATCAAGGACCAATCTATCCTTTCTGCAAGCTCATGATTTGCATTGGCTTAGACAATCACACTTGGGAGTTAACTATTTGGTTCTAAGTTATAAATATTTTCCATCACACTCCTTGTTCTGTTGTTTGTGAAAGGTTTGTAACATGTTTGTGATGTGCTGCTAAGCAACTTTAATGAAGAAGAATCCTTTAATGATTATTCGAATTGGAAAGAAACTTAAGAAGAGTGATGAAAACAGCAATCGTACTCTTGCAAACTAATAGGCTTACATAAGATATGGTGGGTGGCTATGGTTCAGACATAAGGCTTTGGATTGAGAATTTATATGCGGAGATCATGTGAGAAGCTAATGGAAACCACATCGTCTGAATATATTGTTCAGAAGTAGCATTGTAAACTAATAGGCTTACTAGTAGGCTTACAGCAAAGGAATTAGTGCTCTGAAAATTCCATACTGGAAGCCCACTTCAAATATCCATGCACACAGAAACATATCTCAAAGAAATTATCTGGACCATTGATTTCTTTTAATTGACTCTTCTTTCGTGGTGTTACTTCAATAAAATCTGCTGGGGGACATGTTATTAAAATCACAAGATCCACAAAGTTCTGGTAAAGTTAAAATCTTCATAAACATCCTCAGTTGTTGGTCACTTTTAGCCTAATACCATCACTATAACTAATAATGAGTTTCCATTTATCAGAAGCACAAACTCTTTATATTTCTGAGCAATTAACTCAACCCGAAAGAAATTTTGTTCCAAACCAACAGATTTGGTCAATATTGTTCCTAACAAAACCACAACCAAGAAATCAATAAACATGAGCAACTAAAAATACGTGGAGGTTACCATTGTATTGTTGCTGAACTGTTTTACATTTCAGTGACGACTACCTCGATGGTAGTGGCTACGGCCTCTTGAAGATGACCCACAAGAGGAAGATAACCCACACGACGACGATGAGCCACACGAGGGAGAAGACCCACGCAAAGATCCACACAGATCACTTCAAAATTTGAAGACCACGAAGCCGCATAACCCAACTCACCAACTCCACGGTCTGAAACTTCTCCAGAAGCATGTATGAAAATAACCGAGCTGCTGGTTTCTAATACTTCTGCACCTGGACGCTGTTGCTCTGATGAAAACGAGCTTGGAAGAGGATCTTCAGAAGAGGAGCTTGAAGACGACCTTGAGAAATGGAGCTGAAGACCACACCTGTGCAACGCAAGAAGCGGGAAAACACATTTCATTCCGAAAATGGTAACCCTGTTTCGGCTCTGTACTAACCTTTTTTTTTTCTTTTTTTTAATTGCCACGTCAGCCGACTCCGCGCCGACTGTACGCGGCGACTGTACATAGTACTTCTGAATTCCGAAATAGCAAGTGAAAGAGAGATCAATTTATCACATTTGGGTGTGGGCTTCGGCTTTCTCTTGGGCTCTTTTAAGAGATGTCAAAACCCACGGAAAGCTGGGCCACCTCAAAACCTTTCGGCTCCGTCTAGCTGAAAACCCTAGTCCTATCAGAGTGTTGGAACCGAGCTCCAGGAGCATCCATGGCGAGCAGGCGGTGCCTCCTCGCTTTGACTCGCTACGCCTCGACCCTCTTCTCCACAAACAGCAGTCTCTCTTCCCTCCCAACACCTCTTCCCCTCACCGGCCAATCGCTCAAAACCATCGCTTCCAAATTGGCCCACGATTACACCACTATCGGACCTACTCGGTGCTCCCATTGGTCCCACCCTCGGAATTTCTCTTCCAACAGGGACACCGAGGCCAACGGCGAAGACGAGGAGGACGCCGAGGATGACGATGACGATGACAAGGAAATGTGCGAAAGTAGCGAGGATGAGAACGTTGGTAATGCATCGGTATCGAATTTCAAAACAGAGTACACCGCGGAAGAGAGGGAGGCTGAGGCGGCGGCGATTGGTTACAAGGTGGTTGGCCCACTCGAGCGCTCCGACGGGGTTTTCAAGCCCTACGAACCTACTTTCGCTGTCGTTCAGGTTCGTTTTCGCCATTTTATTATTATTTTGGTAGTGTTTTCTATTGGGTGTTTATGGGGTACTGATTACCATGCGGTATCTGCAGATTGGATCGCACCAGTTCAAGGTGAGTAACGGGGATTGCATTTTCACCGAGAGATTGAAATTCTGCGAGGTGAATGACAAGGTGGGTTGTCTTGTATTTACGTGGTCGGGTATAAATCGCATAATATTTAATGCATTTTTGATTGGTGGGCCCAAAGATATCGTTTAAAAGTTAGGGAATGAACATTGTGTTTCGCATTGTATATCGTGTTGATGCGTTTCGGGATGAATGATTGGGTGTGTTGTCTTCTGGACTTGCTATAGTCTCATAAATATCGAGCATGCTTCTGGACTTGCCACAAGAGGATATCATACGGCTTGATCCACCTGTTGTGTGATTAACTCGCGTGAACAGTTTGGTTCATGCTTGTAACCTTGCGTTCATCGGGTGGATTGTTCCTTTTCAATACGTTCCAATAAAAAAATTATTTGATCCACTGAGTATTTTATGTTAAAATATAGTGGCTCAATTGTGAGACCAGTGTTCTTTAAAATATCTCAACTCAAAGAGTAGATTTTATCGCTAAATAAAGTGCACTTTAGTCTGAGCTTCATGCCACACAGGTTTCTGTCTTTCTATGTATATTTCCCCTTTGTCCATGGGAAGATATCTCCAATCCTCTGTATAGCTTTTAGCTTCTTTTCATCAATGACTTGCTCTGTCTCATGAGAAAAAAACACACAGAGGAAACTGGTTTTATTTACCGGTCTTGGAAGGTTCTGGGTGGTATTTCACAACTCACAGGTGTGTGTGTGGAAGATGGCTTCTATATGTTTTCTATGGTGCCTATGGAAGGAACAAAATGATCGGACTTTTGAAGATAAGGAGCACTCATTGGAGGAGATTAGATTGTTCTTTGTTTAAACTTTATTCCTTTGGGCTAAAGCTGTAGATTTCAATGGCCTAAATTTTCATGATTTGCTTGTTTCTTTCTTCCTCCTAACCAGGTGATAATTCATGTATACCCTCTGTGTACTTGGGCTATGCCTATTCTTATTACTATAATCTGTTACTTATCAAAAAGAAAAAATTTCCTGTCTTGGTTTACCTTTAAAGAGGGAGAGATTGAAGGGCAACTTTCAAAACAAGTGGAAGACCATTTATGTTTACTAATTTTGGATGTTGAGCAGCTAAGATTAATGTGATCAATTGGGCTGGCCAGTTTGTGCTATTTAACGAAATCTCATTACTGATCAAAAATATTAACGTGCTCAGTTAAACGGTGGCTAAAATGCATTTTAAGATGGAATATTAGGAGTGTATGTTGGCAAGAAGTTCTATGTATGCCAGTTTGGGTGAAAATGAGACACTGAGAAGATGAACTTGTTATTGGCATTGAACTCAGCCTGGACGATGTTCACTTCTTTTTTGCAGTTATTTATCCTTTTTGTAAGGACTAGTTAAAGATATGTGTGGCAAAATGGAATTCTTGCAATTGAGCTTGTATAACTCAGATATAGGACCGAGGCCTTGTTGATGAGAGTTTAGGTGAAGTCGGAGTGTTAAACTTGTTTGTAATGCAATTAAAATTAATTTATATGTTAACCATCTCCAAAAAAGCTCTAATAAAAAGTTTTAATTGGTATTACTTGCAGTTTTATGTTCAATTTTACTAGCCTCTTTCATATCACACTAATAACTCTTACCAGTGTGTACTGACCAAAAACAAAAAAAAAAAAATACTCTTACCAGTGTGACCCTGTTAGAAACCTGCAGATCACGAGCTTCTGTTCTGGTCCACAACAAAGGAAACAAGAATCCTGCTGAGGATTATTTTCCTTGTTAATTTATGCTCTAGCCAATTTTATATGTAACTGAAGTTAATATATGATTCCCTTGGTTTTAATTATTGTTGTCTTTATTAAAAAAAAAAAATTATTGTTGTCTTGTCTGTAGTTTACTGGAGAGTTATCTAGTTTACTTTCTCCACGAGAGTTCAAACATCTATTTATTTCAATTAGCTGATTAATTTATTAATGTTTCCATGTCTTTGTTTGTTGCAGTTGATCTTGAACAAGGTCCTGTTGCTCGGCTCCAGTAGTCAGACCATTATTGGCAGGCCCATTGTACCAGAAGGAGCCGTTCATGCAGTTGTTGAGGAGCACGTGAGTGTTACTGCTCTCTCTCTCTCTCTCTCATGTATATGGTAGTTGTACAAATGTGTTCGCAAGTGCACATAATCTTTTCAATCAATTGGAGACATCTCTTCCATGATTAATTACCGAGGAAGAGGGGAATTCTAGATGCAGAGAGTTGCTTAGTTCAGAACAGAAATAGTGATTGTATTTGGGTTCAGGGAAATAATACCAAACTGGATATTTAATTTTGTTATACCCCAGAATACCGAGGGTCTGATCTTTAATATGATACGCAACACCGCAGAAAAATATATTAGATTGAACACTGGGTTGGGGTCGACCCTGGCAATTCTTTGAACTTTACACAGGCAATCCTTGACCAACGATCTAGAGTAATGGGTTGCTGAGAATTATAGAAGTAGTAAGAAAAATGACCCCAATCAGGCAATCTTCTATGTACCCCAAACTAGTGATAGATTGAGGGCATGCTGGTTTTGACGGTTTGGATATGATTAAGGACCTCTAAAATGACCACTTGAAGGTGATTGTAAAATGCATGGCAGAGGCAAAACGTATGCAGATAACTAATGTGACCCCATCTTATATAGGATCTCTGTCTTTTCTAAACTTTATTTTCTTCTGATAAAAACATAGAGCTGTTGTGAAACATGGTGAAAGTTATGGCATCTCTTTTTTCTTGGGCATTCAGTTATTTTCTTATGTTTTTCTTTCTCTCAGGCATTAGATGCAAAGGTAATTATCTTTAAGAAAAAGAGAAGGAAGAACTATCGTCGCACCAAAGGACATCGCCAAGTATGTTTTTGAAATGAATTTGGCTGAACAAGTGCATTGTGCTTACATCATGGTTGTAATTTTTCTTTATCTATGGTTATCCTCAGGAGCTGACTAAATTAAGGATAACTGATATTCAAGGAATTGAGAAACCTGAAAAGATAGTCACTGGGACACCTTCAAAGGGATCAAAGGGTTCCGGGAAGAAGCCAGAAAAAGTTGCAGTTGCTGCTTAAGAGGTTTTGCCCGAGGTTATAGACACCAACATCAATGGATGTCCATGTTTATATCGTCTGTGTTTTGACTTTTTGATGCTATATGATGATTATGATCACTTTCCTAATTTGGACCATGCAACATCTTGGATGTCAAGTCGAGCAGATAAACAACCACCATCCAATTGGGCAGATGTTGGAGTTGTGTTTCCCTTTATCTTTTGTAGTTAGTAGTTCTAATCGTTAAACCTTTTGTGAAATCTAACAATTTTGTTCCCAAAACAGAGATGATTTCAAGGTCTTAGAGAATTACATATTTTCTCCTAGATTCTGCCTTACTCTAGGAGCCTAAAGCATATATTGTGGTTGCAACCTTGTGTAATAAATCTTCTTGTATCCCTTTAAATGACACATGTTTGCACGTTACATAATGATCATACCTACTTTGCATTGATTTTAATTCTTCCAAAGTCAGAAACTTATGGGCTCAAAATCGAAACTTTAGAGCTTTGAGGTACACCTCGTGTCTTGTATCTGTCAAACTGTAATAATCTATGCTCATGAGAAGTGGTTCTAGGATGGCAGAGGTGTGCCTGTGGTGCGTATTGGAGCAAATACCATTATTTACTCTATCGTGCTTTACGTGTCCATTGACTCTTGATTTCAAATCATTTCTTCCAGTATTTAAGCTATGTCGTTGAAAGTGCTTGAGACTCCATAATTAGCTGCCCCAACTGATTAGATCTGTATGTTTGGCTGGTGGAAGCTGAGTGGTATACTCTCAAATGTGACAAGATGTTAAGAGTAGGCAGTATTGCTCCCATCAGTACTTCTCACCTCTCTTTTTTCGTCTTTCTTCGGCTTGGGTGTGCCCTGTGGATTTCAGTCCAGCCCAAGACCGATAAAAGTGTTAGATAATCATGGGGTCATATGGTCTTTTAACTCTCTTTTGCTTTCAGAATTAGCAAAACTTTATGCCATGTTTGAATAACCAACATAAACATATGATTGCAATATATGAGTCGACAAACATGCATGCAAAACGTGTTACTTCTCGTTGTCATTTTGCAGTTGATTCGACTAAGCTGGAATTCAATAGACCTGAAAAAATGATTAGATGGATGGATGGAGAAAAACACTTTCGTGGATGGGCTAATTCTGCAGAATGGAAATTGGAAAACAAATTTCAACACATGTTTTATGCTCTACTAAAATGAATAAAGACATGACGGAGCAGTCCATCTCCATCTCCAACAACAGTAGAGAGCTAGATCTAGGAAGTCCCATCCACTCCAACTCCTCCCTCCCGAAAGCAATCGCATTGACGTACAAATTAATACACATCGTATGGCCGAATAGCTTAGGATGGAACTTTATGCTCCGGAATTTTAAATACCAACAAGGAAAATCATAGTTGGTTTCCTCAACATCAGATCCTCTAATAAAATCGAACCAATCCTATAAGAAGTGATGGTGTGGAAACTAATTATTTACAGCGTGGAAATAAATAAGATAATCTTTGTACTGTTAGGCGCTTTTGTTGGCTAACTCCCACAAAACTCAAATCAATGAATGCCAGCTGTGTTCAAGAGCCTTTAAAACCCACTACCAAGTTTGCGTTATGCTCCAAAATAGTGTTTCCTCTCTCTCTCTCTCTCTCTCTCTCTCTCTCGATGGATTGATATTAATAATGTCCTATGGACAGGTGGGGCTTGTTTATAGGTCATTTGGGGAACCCCCAACAAAATAACGGGTATCTTTATGGGTTTTTGTTATAAACCAAGTTCAAATTGTATTGTATGACCACATTTAGCCATCAATGGTAATCTTAGGTACACCTACCCCCAATAGTAATCTTAGGTACACCTACCCCCAATAGTGATTTTAGGTACACCTAACCTCCTTTGTACTCTTTACCATTGGATTGATGACAAGTGTAACAATCCTAACCATTCTTTGTACCAAGAGATCCCTATAAATAGAGGGAGTCCTCATTTGTGTAGGACACCAAGAAATAAGAGAAAACAAAGTTCTCTAAACATTTCTTTCATATTCAAGATCTCTCTATCTTTTGCTCTCTCTCTTTTCATTAGTTTCATAACAGGTTTTGCTTTTTTTTCCTCTGATATTGCTTCCGATTCAAGTCCAAGCCTTCTCAGTGATTCATGGGTTTAGTAATTGGAGAATATCCCATTCCATGAAGCAAGGTGGTTCTAAGTGGACTCATTGTCTTGGCGGCCACCTATCCATTCCCCCTTTCTGCAACGAACTATAGCTATATATATATATGAAGACTTGGTGTTCCCTCCCTCTAGCACTGGTGATCTCTGTGCTCTCTCCCCCATCTTCATTTCATATATGATTATGATAATGGAACTCTTTGTCACAATAGTTTTGTCCACTTCTTTTCACTTTGGCCAAAACAGATTTCCATTGCGCCATTTAACAATGATAATGTCCAAAATTTAAGTACAGTTCTGTATTTTATTTATATTAAGCTGTAGATTGCGATAAGCATGCATTCTGCTCCATATTGTATGTCACTGTCATTTACCAAGAGACGCGTTTTCCTTTTTGGTGGGGCTTTGATTTGACTTGTATCACTCGTGGTCTTTTCCTCAAAGCATTATGCCGGCAATGGACCACTAAAACAAGAGGTGAAAATTCGAAGAGAGGGTGAGAAATATTCCTTAATAAAAATATATACGCATATGTACATGACGTGCATGGTCGCTAGACCTGGGCATCATATCACAAGCTCTTTTCATCTTTTACAATGATTGAGCAGTTGAAATGGGCAATTCTCAATCTGCAAAACAATAATTGACGCAAGGGCATCGATCTTCTTATTGGGTATAGAGGGAGTCATGTACTGTGTAGACTGTAGATCAGTTTTTTGTTTCTGAATTATGAATTACAGGAATGGTAGCTTTAGGCCGCGTTCCAAATGCGAAGAGTTGATCTAGAAGAACCAATATCATTCTTCCATTGAAAAAAAGGAAGAAAGCATCCAATGAATTAGGAATAGTGGTCCGATCCCAAAGATGGGTACAATTAGACATGCAAAAGGGTGGATCTGTAGCAGTGAATCATAATGCATGGCTGGGAAAATAAACATTCATTTTGAGCCAAACCGGCCAAGCCAAAAACAGAAAGCAATCAAATCATGAATCATTCTTCATGTTTGTTTACGTTGGTTCCTAGTACCTACGAGACTTATTGTTAGTACTTGATCATAGATCAGGTTCCTAGCTAGCTATTTTAACATGAGAACTCCACCATACTTTCTAACTGGAGTCCCCTGTACCCAGCAGTACTATCTCCATCGATCCTGCTAGCTAGTGGTTTATAATGCGACTGGTTAATGGGTTATTAATTAAAATTTCCGAATTATATCAACTTCCTTTTTTCTTATTAAATAAAGGTAATGCGCCTCGCTCCGGCCTAGTGGATCTCCTAGCTGATCCTTCTGATCATGATTCTGTTTTTTAAAAAATAAATATTTCCCTTTCATTTAAAGATAACGTCGTATCCACTTGTAAACAAGCTGGTGACAATTATAATTGTTTGTCCTGTTTGTTAGCCTCCACAACAGTCGCAGGAAAAGAGACTGATCATCTAGGCTTATAAAACCTTTTGCAATTTATTTGAAATGTTAAGATCAGTACTATTGCATGAAACCAATGATATTGAAAACTTATATACAAGATGCACGCCGATATTTCCTTGGAAAACCATTGTGATCTGCGTACTTAAACAAGGGCTCAAAGATTAATATATAGATCAAGCGATCAGTAAGCATATATTGGTGCGCTAGCTGCAGAAATATATACAAGTCTCTTCCAATATTTGTTTCTAGTTGAGCCATAAATGGGTTACTGTTACCGTACACTTTTTACATTCGTTCGTGGTTTTTATCAATTCAGATGATCTTATTGTACGTTAGATACGACGTTAGAAAGTTCATAGAAAAACATGTTTTTGTCATAATGAGATAATCTGAAAGGCTGCCTAGCAGAGAGAGATCAGAGAGAGAGAGAGATTGTGAATGCACTTTTAAGTGTATTAAAAAGAAAAAAGAACCAATTTTTGTGACTCATCTAGAACTTGCATGTGACAGCCATTTTGTACCGAGTCTGAAGCCCTCCACCATATATATATGTCGACTTTCCATGGAAGAATAGTGAAAAGTAGATAAATTATAAGATCTGTATCCACGTTCAACGGTAAGGCTCTGATCAGGATTTTGAGAATATCTCTCGTACAGCTATACCACATATATAGCTCATTTAACAATAATTACGCATTATATGTCAGTTGTTGATCAGTGCGTGGAAAATAGTCATCGTCAACATGCAGCTGGTATTGGTAGAATATGCTTCTATTGTTTTCTCAAAGAATAGGGTTATACCGAGCAAAGTGCCAATTAAAGACCTAATTGATCAGCGCGCATGCAGTGCCAACCGCTGCCACTATATAAGTCACTGAATATTTGAACTCGATCTCCATCTGATCATCTGATGCTACAAGAAAAATAACTTTTTGCATTATTTAAATTCGTCACAAAAAATATAAAATGCATCGCGATTATTTATTATCCACATGTTTTTTTATTTTACAATAAATTTAGGTGACGCAAAAAGTCATTAATTTTCTTATAGCGTAGCTAGCGCTTTGTATATAAGCTAATTCTTAAATGAATAATTCCATTTGACTTTTTAACATTAATTTGCTTGTAATCTATGTGTTCTCTAATGCATATATATATATATGGAAAATTCTATACATCATACTATCATCCCACTTGCATCACACTAAGTAAGATGCAGCACATTTATCACTATTAAATAATCATTTATTGCATACTTCTTTATCATCAAATGGTGATAAATACATCACATCATATATAATGAGATGTAAGTGGGATGGTAGTGTAGTGTATAGCATTATTCGGTATGAATAGTATTACTCACCAGAGAACCAACCTTGCATGCATGCAAGCTTAGCCAAATGCTTGATTTCTAAGCATGATTTTTTTTTATTTGAATCAAGATTACCTCTTCTCATTATATATTCGAATCAATATAACTTTTATTGTCTACAATAAAATGTAAGACTTCCTGTGGTACTTCCTCTATCCAGAAGAGTTCTTCTGCTATATGTAAAGACATTTTTGCAAGATTATGTGCAATTACATTTCCTTCCCTATGTATAAAACTCAAGGACCAATGTAATCTTTGTGCTAAGAGCCTCTTTGTATCCTCAATCAGTTGGCCATGTTCAGATTCATCCAACTCCTCAGAGAGTACTGCCTCTATTACTCCTTTTGCATCCCCTTCCAACATGACAATCCAGAAACCCAACTCTAAACAGAGTTCTATAGACCTTTTCAAGGCAAGGCACTTGGCAATAAAAGGAGAAACCACATAATCTTTCCTAAAACAAAATGCAGCCAAAGCATCTCCATTACAGTTCCTAACTATAATTCCTATACCAATCCTTTTGTTGTTCAAGTCGATAGCAGCATCAAGGTTTAGCTTGCATGTATCCCCCATAGGTTTTTGCCATCTTCTTCTTTCCCTCCTTACTTCACACCTCGATTGCCTTCCATCCATTTTAGCATTTGCCTCCTAGTACTCTTCTAAGCCTACCACAGCAAATCTCACCACATGACTAGGGCTAGCAAATTTGTCATAAAAAACAAAGGAATTCCTCCTCCCCCAAATACCCCTCATAATAGCCACCACTCTTTCTAAGTCCCCCTTAGAGAGCCTAGAAATCAACTCCCTCTACAAACTAGCAAAGTCATGGACTTGGTTTAACCACTTCTTCACAGGACTCTGTATTTCAACCCACACATCTGCAGCCGCAGGATACAGGACTCTGTATTTCAACCCACACATCTGCAGCCGCAGGATAGCACCAGAAGGCATGCTATACATCCTCTTCTTCCCTTCTACAAATAGGGTACAAAGAATCCTCTGTCTGTCACCTTTCTTTTGAGCAAATTTAACCTCGTGGGAAGGGCATTGCTTAAAGCATTCCATACAAAATGCTTATAACCCCCAAGCACTGGCCTCCAAGGACCACACCTTCTTTCGCTGATTTGCACCCCAACTCTCCTTAGATGTACTCCCTCTTCTCTCATTCTCCCATTGTAAATCAGCATGGTAAGCACTCCTCACAGTAAACCTACCCTTCTTTGAGAAGCCCCAAAGCATCCTATCATTAGCCCCATAACAGCTAATAGGGATAGCACAGATCATATCAGCCTCTTCCTTGTTAAAAATCCTTTTAATCAAATACACCTTCCATACATTCTTGTCTTCATCAATCAGGTCAGCCACCTTTGCATTTGCTGTGAGAACTTGGATAGAGGATTGAACACTAAAAGAGGCAGGGGAAGGAAGCCATTTTTGACCCAAAATCTGAATACTTCTTCCATTTCCTACCCTCCACCTCAACCCCCTCTCAAGCACCTCTCCCATTTTCCAGATATTTCCCCAAATCAGAGATGGAGATCTCTCTAACTCATCCTCAATAAAAGACTTTCCTTTCAAGTATTTCTCATTAAAAACACGGGCCACCAGTGAGTCTTGCCTCTGCATTAGCCTCCACCCTTGTTTAGCTAACAATGCTCTATTGAAACACTCCATGCTTCTAAAACTAAGACCTCCCTCAGTTTTTGAAACACCTAGCATCTCCCATTTCTTCCAATGAATACTCGAGCCTGTCCTGTTATTCTTCAGCCACCAGAATCTAGAGATCAAAGTCTCTGAATTTCTACATAATTTTTTGGGCAACTTGAAGACACTCATAGTGTATGTAGGAATGGCTTGTAGGATTGCCTTCACCATCACTTCCTTCCCTGCTCAAGACAAAAAATTGGTCTTCCAATTCTGAATTTTCTGCCACACCCTTTCCTTGTTGCTTTGAAAAGTATTGTATTTAGCACTCCCCACCACAGTAGGAAGAGCAAAATATCTCTCAAAATTATCACACAAACAGCATGATTGTATATATATATATATAGCTATATATATTAATGGAGCTTGATGAGCAGCACATCCATGGATAATGATCAGTTTGGCTTCGCAAAATTTGTTCAACGCTAGTAAGTAGTGTAAATATCGTGCATGGCTAGCCATGATAACCTGCAGGCATTCGTAACTCTTTCCTCGGATATATGTCATTTTTAAATACTTACCATGATAGATTAATTACTAAACATCCCAGTTCAGATCTGATCTTGTACGTACGTGGTTAGGTACTTAATTTGCGAAAACTTTGGCTCAGACATGAATTTGGAGGCATATTCAGGGCATGCACTACACGACAAAATGCAAGCCTAGAATTAAAACTTTAGCAACTGTGTGCGATCCACCAAAAAGAAAAGCATATAATGGCCGGAATATAAAAGTACATAAACTGCATGCATGCAGTTAGGAATCTGTCATTTTCATTGCAATATATTGTGTGTTTAGCAAAGTGTATGGTATGTCTTTTCAGCAAGATATACATGCAGTGTCTCGTTTTTCAAAAGATATATATTGTACCTAAAAGAGGATCTTCATAATTCTAAAGAAAATCATGTAGTACCGGCGAAAAAGAACCAGTTTAAAGTACTGATGCCTTTGGTTAATCTGTTTTAATGTCAACCTAAATATGTAATATATAATTTTAAGTGGCATTGCTCCTCTTATTCGTTGCTTTTGGTAAAGGATGTTGCCAAAGCAGCACGCACGGGCGACAACACATGCATGCATACAAGTTCAAACTAGAACATCCTCTTGTCTCCCGGTTATGAAATATTCCAAAGAATATAATTATTGCCTGATTTGTTTTCTGACTCCATATTATATTCTTATTCTTCCCTGTAGACAATCAAAACTAGTAATTTTTCATTTCATGTGTTAATTAAAGTACTAATTCTCTTTTTTGTATGCTTATTATATATGCAGATATATGTGTTGATCATACTCGATCCAAACTTGTCATTTTCATCTTTATGGAAATAATTTAAAGTCACTTCCATTATTGCTTCCAAAAAGAGGCCGGCCTAGCTACTTTAATACGCACTAGCAATGTCCTAATTATTTATAACCACGTTAATATGTATTCGTTAATCTTTAGCCTTTACGGAGAAGAGCTTTCGGTTTTCATCTTAGTCTCATCCAACATCTTTTTCTCGTATAATTCTTCACGGATATTCAGAAGATGATCATGAGTAGATATACACTTGGCATGAATTATATATACAAAAAATTTATGTGCAGTCAGTTTTGCATACTCTTTTACGTATTCTATTGATGTGATTAGTTATGTATTAAAAAAATTGATGCAGCTAATCACATCAGTCGAGTGCACAAAAAATACGTAAAAGTAAAATTATTCAACTATCAATCATAAACCCCATAAATTTTTCAAAAAATTTTCTGGATCGAGAGGACCCTGACCCTGTAAATATGCTGCTATATATATATATATATATATGCATTATTATTTGTGGTCACTCGATCGTGACCTCTTTTCTAAATATTGGCAAGTCGGAAACGCCTCAGCTCATCCACACGGAACCAACTCGAATGGCATGCATCCATGCGTGATTTTTATTTTGTAGAGAAATCATGATGATTACAACAACATGCATGATCAATATATAAGGCCGTTCAAATTACGTGTAAATTAAGCATATAAAATGAGTTGAAATGCTAAATTACTTCATGAATAATTGGTTTCTCTTAACACACACACACACACATATATATACATCCTTGTTTATGAACGTACAATATTATTTCACAATATTAATAAAACGTGTGGCGTTGTAATTAATGGGTGATGGAGCATATACTCTTTTGCAATATTGGATCCTTTTTAACTTTTAAAAGCTACTTACGTACGTGAATTAACATGTGAAGGCCATTATATATCGTGGGAAACTAATTAAAGCTGCAAGCTGCAGCCATCGCCAAAAGTGCTTGTATATTACATAATTAGGTCGATCTGCCAGCTAGCTGACACATACATCAACAGAACAATCTAGATTTATGTTTTATTTTAAGAATATCAAATTAATTATTATATAATCTTCACTAAAAAAAAGCATAATTCTAGTACTACTATACATAGTTTTCGTAACTCTAGCTCTTTTAATTTTCCAAAAATTCACTTTCCTTTATTTTTGAGCTCATAGAGACAGTACTACTCGTAATTAATGATTAAAATCTACAATATTTACTTTCTAGAATCAACAATTTAATCATCCCTTTCTATTTCCTAAAAATATGCAAATTGATTAAACTATAATTAACACAAAATAGAAATTTCCTTATATCAATCTCTAGCTCTAAATTGTATATATCTAGCATTCTTTAAAAATGATTTCTACAATTTTAAAACTTGTAAATATTGCGTAGTTCTTTTAATAAAATGAATAATTAATATAAAAAACTTTATTGAAAATTTTTTTTTTTTAATAATGATTTTTATTTTTATTTTTAAAAAGAGTGGTCAGGCTCCATCTAACATTATTCAAAACTTTATTTACTCGTAAATATAAATAATAATAATAATTAATTAATTTTAAGATTGTACGTAACAGCCACGGCATGTCCGACACTGTTGGTATATTCTTGTTTCGTAACCATTTAATAGTCCTCTCCTCGTCTATTTGGATGAGACTCGCAAGCTCAGCCCACTCGCAGAGCCTACAACGTTCCAGAGCAACAAAAACAGTGAGACACGCCTATCCCAGAAGCCACACCAACCCTCAGAAGCAGAGACACAGTGCTCTAATGGTTTGGAGGCTCGGTTATGGTGAGAAGGGCGGGCTTCAGAGAGGAACTCCGCCTCTCTGAATTCCCAGCTTTTCCCTTCTTTGACCAACAGTAAATTCTTCTGTTGGCTGAGAAAAGAGGAAGCGAGAAAGCACAAGAAAACTTTGAAGAAAAGAAACCATAGGAGCGGCTTCGTTGTCGGTCAGTAATGTTCTGAGTGGTATTCCTTTGATCAGCTTTTTGAAGACTTTGTGCTGTTTTCTTGGTGCTGGTAATAAAATTGAGCGTTCCAATGATTAGCAGAGGTGGCCAATGGTACAGTACTTTGTTCTTCTGTTTTTGTCATTCAATCCCCATCTTTTCTAAACATCGTTTTCTTTTCTTTTTTTGTTTACGGATTAATGAATTAACTTTTATCTTGAATTTTCTCACAATCAAGCAACAAGCTTTCGGTCAATATGGTGTTTAAATTTGTAGAAATTATTGGAAATGCTTTTAACTTTTTTATATATTTTGGATATTCGTGGGACTTGAATTTCTTAGGGGCATAAGTTTGGAATATTGTTCTTTTAGTGATATTTATGGAAGCCTGGTGTGAGAAGATGCAAGTTCTCTGTTTTTATTTGTTGTGAACGGTTGGATATAGACTTTGAAAAGTTCTCTTTGGTGGCGTTTGAGTTTCTTGAGGGGCACGGTTGTTCGTATAAATTGAGTAAATTTAATGGTAGATATGCTACCGACTTTACTACAAGGAAAACACTAAGCCACCGCTGGCCAAAAACATTTTTTTTTATTTTTTTTAATGATTGAGAAAGAATTGTTTAATATTATTATAAATTTTTTATATTTTTTTAAAAATATTTAAAAATATTAAAAAAAAATTTTAAAAAAAAAAATTAGCCACTAGCTGTGCCTGTAACACCCTCCAAAATACCCTAACTAAAATGCCAGACTGCCAGTCGCATGTGTCACTGCCACACGCTGACGTGGACAATCCACTTGTCACCGAAACTACATTAGTAAATAATTATAAAATTAAAAATAATTTAGAACAAAATAGCCGAAAGTAACTTTTAAATAGGGACCTTGGGGTGGCTGACTACTCCTTGAGGCAGTGGCCGGCCCTCACCTCAAAAGGGTTGGGGGTGGTTTGGCCATCCCCACATTTTTTGTTTTTCATTAAAAAATAGTTACTTTGCTTTTAAGACTAATGTGGCAGCTGACACAAGTGGACTATTCACATGAGTTTAAAAGCTAATGTGGCGGTACCGAATGGGACTGTCACGACAGTTTGTAAGGGTGTTGCAGTGAAGCTGTCGGTGTATCTAAGTATCTTTTGTTGCTATAGGTTGTCAAGATTACTTTCACTAGGCCATTGTAGGACGTTCTTTGAAATGGAGTGAAGGTTTGTTTCTAAATGAAATTGATGGCTAATGGGATCTGTATATAATTTTTGTTTTCATTTGCATTTGAAAACTTTGGAGTTAGGTACTTGAATTTTTAGCTCATGTTTTCAATTGCTTGAATGATATATGACAACTGAGAGTTTCACTCTCGTGTATTTTTATTTTTTTTTAACTAATCTCGGTGAAGTCGGTCCCTTGTTGATAGATAAAAGCAATGATTAGGTTAAAGGTGTTGTCACAAACAGACTTGGTTAAAGTATAGTATCTGTTCAATATTGCTCTACTTTCCCAACCTTCACGTGTTGTTAAAACTACAGTTTCCAGCAATCCATCCTGGAGTCTGAAATTAAACCCCTCTAGAACAAATCCGTAATTCAAATGCAATTCAAATGGTGGAGCACCAACTTTGATTTTGTTATGCCATATGACTGCTTTCTCTCTCTCTCTCTCTCTCTCTGGTACTCTGAGTTGATGGTTACCTTATGAAGCTCATGCATTGAAAGAATTTTAACATATTATCATATCCATTGTTCTTAAAGGTGAACCTTTAATTCGATTAATTAATATTTTAAAAAAACACACATCTTAGAGCTGTATGTATGTAAAAAGATCCTGGTTTTAATTCTGTTATGTACATAAAATTAGTATTCGGGTAATGGTTAGCTAATTATCGTTTACACACAAACAACACTAGTTTTTCTAGTGTCTAAAGTCAAATCAAAATCAAATGTTAACAATACTCAACCTCTCTATTTTTTCTTCTTCGTCTACTTGTATGGCCATTTTTGGTCTCTTTATTATAGTTTATAAGAGTATACTTTTGAAAGAATGGTAGAAGCAATCAGATTAACTGATTCTGGATTCTCAGATTTTGCTGCTTCTGTTTTCTGTCAATATTTAACAGTTTTTAAGGACTTATTATTATCAGCTTTTGTGTTTTCAGATTCAGTGTCAATGTAAAACTGCTTAGAGAAGCTCTTCTGCATTTTAGCTTGAAACTTGGTTACACTGCTAGTTCTGTTAGAGACAGCATCCTGTTTGTTTCAAAGTCTCTATAGATATGGTGTTGCTTCAAGTTCAATTGCGATGTTAAGCTGTTTAGAGAAGCTTTCGTGAGTTTGAAGTGCTTATTCAGATAGCTATCGGAGACACAATATGCAACTGAGTTTCTGTCAGTCAAGCTGCTAGATATATCTACAATTGGTATCCTGTTATTTGAAATGACTCACCTTATCTGGACCTTGGATTTCAGTTGATCAATCAAACTCTTTACATGAAGCAAATCTCTTTCGGCAGCAGATAATGTGACAGAACCTTTGGTTATTTTTTGGGGCAAATCTCCTTTGGCAATATATATTTCAAGATTAACAAACTGCTTAGCATAATTTTGAGAAGATCCAGTTCTTTTGGGCAAATCTCCTTTGGCAAAAGTTACTAAAGATTCCTTCAGTTGGGTGACTTCAGAGTTGTTTGGTTGGAAATTCTTCATTTTCATCCGTCTAACTGGAACTCCACCCTTGCTATTGGAATATCTCCTGCAATTACTTTTTTTTTCCTTCAGAAGATCTTCTATCTCATCTGTGGGGTAGATCTATCTGACAGTGGTAGCTCTTGTGCTCTTCTGCAGTGGGAAAGTCTCTTTCAGAAGTTTCTTCTAGTGGGAACTTCAGTCCATTCATTGGGCAAATCTCCTTTGGCATTTGGGGTGGTAACTCGACTCCTGTTATCAATATAGGGCAAATCTCCTTTGGCATTTGGGGTGGTAACTCGACTCCTGTTATCACTATAGGGCAAATCTCCTTTGGCATTTGGGGTTGTAACTCGACTCCTGTTATCTCTATAGGGCAAGTCTCCTTTGGCAGCAGATCTCCAGTGTTAGCAATTTACATATCCGGTTGGAGATATAGACAAACTATCAGATATCATTGTCAATTGGTGTGTTTGTGTGTGTATTAATCTGCAATTTGTTATCGGCCTTTGGAACAACTACAAACTACTCATCCTCAAGGCAATAAATATTAACAAAGCGAGCTCAAATTAGGAGCGAGACTGTCAGCTTCTCCAGTTTCTTTAAAAAGGGAAAAATATTACGGTACCTCTCTCTATCCCTATTTTAATTTTCTTCGTGGTGACTATTGTTATAGTATTACAATCTAAAAGTACATCCTAAGTAGTTCAAAGTCATGTCAATTAAGAGAAATATAGTGAAGTCTTGATTTTAATCCAGTATCTTTTTATTAAGGAATATGTGCTTTCTTTGAAGATACTTGACTTCCTAAAAGAATCTTGTTCTCGTGATATTCAGCGAAGATCAGCTGAGGAATTTGAGCAAGAGGCTTATCGGAAAACATAACTGTGAGTCCGTATCTTTTAGACATTTTCAGCTGAGGTGAGAGATCCTGTCTGATAGACTATAGGCTCTAATTCTTCTCTGTTGATGCCTCTCCTTTTTATTCTTGTAATTATGCAATTGCTATAAGACTGAGTTGTAATCGTATCTTCTAATAGGCATCTGAATCATGGATGTGTTCTTAAATGACTCTGATTGGGAGAGTTATAGTGAAAGTGGCAGCAGTGAGGATCAGGAGGAAACTGAATACTTATATGGTGGGCAGGCTAGCAGCATCCTGTCAAGACTCGAGGAGAGCATTGGGAAAATTGATCAGTTTCTCTCATTTGAGAGGGGATTTATACATGGGGATTTGGTGGGCTCCGTAACAGATCCATCTGGACAGATGGGCATAGTGGTTGGCATTGATATGTTGGTAGATTTGGAGAGTGTTTGGGGAAAAACAATAAAAAATGTAAATTCCAAGAAACTTCTAAAGATCCGCTCCATTTCAGTTGGGGATTACGTGGTCAGTGGGCCTTGGCTTGGAACGGTTGACAAAGTAGTTGACAAAGTCACTGTTAACTTTGATGATGGGACAAACCGTGTGGTCACTGTCATGGACCAAGAGAGAGTCTTGCCAATTTCTCATGATGTACTGGAAGACTCACAGTATCCGTATTATCCAGGACAGAGAGTGCGAATTAGGCCATCAAATGTTTCTACACCAGCTAGTTGGTTACGTGGTACTTGGAAGCAAAATCAAGATGAAGGAACTGTTTGTGCTGTGGAAGCAGGTTTGGTGTATGTGGATTGGCTTCAATCTGCTCCCTTGGGTAGTGATTTGAGCTTGCCTACTCCACCGTGTTTGCAGGATCCGAAAAACTTGACTTTGTTGTCTTGTTTTTCATATGCAAATTGGCAGCTTGGTGACTGGTGCATACTTCCAAGAGCTGACAGTGAGGGCGAAAAGGAGCACTCTACTGGTCAGCTGATTAAAGAGCATAAGAACTTAGCAAGTGTATTTAAGGCAAGGAACTCAAATTTAGATGAAGTCTTTGTGATTGTGAAGACTAAGACTAAAGTCGATGTTGTGTGGCAGGATGGCAGCTACTCTTTTGGACTTGATTCGCAAAATTTACTCCTTATGACTGTTGTAAACGATTGTGAATTCTTGCCTGAACAATTTGTGTTGGAAAAGGGAACTTGTGAGGATCCACAGATGTCTAGCAGCCACAGATGGGGTGTTGTGCAGTCTGTGGATGCAAAGGAACGAACTGTAAGGGTGCAGTGGAAAACTTTTGCTGTGAGTGAAGCAAGTAATTTGGATGGAGGCATGATGGATGAAACTTTGAGTGCTTATGAATTGGTGGAGCACCCAGAGTTTTCGTATCGTTTTGGTGACGTTGTGTTTAGGTTAGTCAAGAACCAGTTTGGGGATTCAGAGGATAAAGATCATGTAACCTCAGAAACTTGCATGGGTGAGGAGGTTGCTTTGAAATGCAACAAGGATCAGAACCAATACCCTGATAAGTCTTACCTATCGTGTATTGGCAATGTCACAGGCTTCAAAGGTGGTTCTGTTGAGGTGAGATGGGCTACTGGTTTGCAAACCAAGGTATGATATAGTCATCTAAATATTTATTTGTGCATGCATGTACTCAATCACTTGTAGTTGAGATTTTGTTGATTGTATAAGAAACTGTTGTGACTAGGACTATAGTCTTCACAATTACTTTCGGAATTTTTTATATTTGAAGGGGAAAAGTTCTGATGATTATGTTAGGCAAATGGATATGGTTAAAACTAAGATTGCACAGTGTCATGCAATTAATTAGTATACGACCACTGAAAAATCATTAGGAAAGAGACACATGAGAGAGCTGAAAATGTGAGGCCTGTTGTCATTTGAATCACTCGGCTAGTATTGGAATTCAGCAAGTTTTGCATTATATTGGAAGATTTTTAAATCAGGTCTAACAATGTTTCTTCACAAGAACAGGTCATTGGGTCACTCTTTGAGAGTATTTATGTAAACTTAAAAAATAAGACTGTCTATTAAATGGGATTTATGGTCGGGGTCAACAAGAATTTTTTTAATTGAAGTCAGGTTTGGCTTATCGTTACAGGGAATCTTTCAGCAGATTGGTGTTTTCTTCTGTATATCATTGATAAATTAGTCCTTGCGTGCATACATAATTATCTGGCTTAAGAAAACTAACTGGGTAGCACTATTTCCATATTTGGTGGTGTGGAAGAAACAAAAATGGCATGAAGATATCGTTTCCCAAAATTTTGTGCTTACGTGGTAATTTCCACCGTTCATTCCCCTGTTTTTGGACAGGCTATATGCTTGGTGTGTGCTTGAAAATGTAGTTTCATATGGCTGAAAATTTCTCCACCCTACAGATGGTTGAGTTGTGACCATTGTTAATCCAATTTGAGTTTGGTTTAGGGTTGATCTGTTCCCCTCCTGGAGCTCATACCTCAAAACTGTTATGTTTGTACATTGATAAACACTTTCGGTAACTTTGGTGGTAATTGGCATTGAGCTGGCTCTGAACTCGAAAAAAAAATGCCACTGCCTGATGCATCTTCTGCCTTCCTGTGAAATATGGATGACCTGTTGATTTTTCAATGAATTATTGGAGGCTTTTGCATATTATATCTTCTTGACATTTATAACTTGACAATGTGGTATTGTCATAAAATATTTCTCCAAATTTAAAATTTTGCATAAATTATCCAGGGGAAAAGGAAAACGTTCATTAATATAGGATAGGGTTCGACTTTTAGTGAAACAACATTATCCTGTAGTAGAGGTAATTGTTGCAAACAACCAACTAGGTGAACCTGTAACATTTTAAGACCAAATTTAGCTACTTATGATAATTATTTGGGAGATGCGTGTCTATTCTTGATTATTGGGGCTGCGATACAATAGATTTTGATCATCATTCCAGCTTTCATTAAGATGCAGTGATTAGGTATAGATGTGGTAATGCAGACATCCATACTAAGCGAGTGTTATGATATCCAGCTAACTTCAGCAACTTATGAAACCCATTTTGTGAATTACTATATTTGTGTTCAATGCATGAGTTAGGGATCGCAACTTCTTCAAATTAATTTTTGGCCTTCGTTACAGGTTACACCTGATGAGATATTTCGGATGGATAAATATGAAGGTTCAGCTGCAATTCCTGTGCTCTATGAAGAAAATGTTGAGGAATTGAATCAAGAGATGATTGGACATGACAAAGAGTCTTATAATCATACAGGAAAGGTAAAGTCATCCTCTCTCTCTCTCTCTCTCTCTCTCTCTCTCTCTCTCTCTCTCTCTTGCCTAATAGGGTACAAACAGATTTGCAGTGGTGATTTCAATGCCCTGGATTAATTGGGTGACTACGGTATTTAAAAAATGATAAATTGATTGGTTATGTAGAGCAAAGTGGGAGAATTGGTGGCACATTAAAATTAAGAACTCTAGGCTAACTTGAGACTGAGTGCATCTTAAGATATGAGCAGCATTTTGTCTTAGAATTTGTCTTTCTGCACTCGAAAATAGTAAGTGAGGGGATTTTTGATATTTCCAATATGATTCTGGAAGTTATTAAAGAAACTGTGTTATTGCATCTGTCTCAGTGTGATCTGAATGGCACTTTTTACGCTCAGGATTTATTTGATTCTGATGGTTCTGGTGTAAATTGCAAAAAGCATTCATGGGAGTTTGGTTTCTTTTCCCTTCCTCATGCTGCCATTCGATTTTTCGTTAGCATTGCAACAAACCTGTTTGGATCTGTTGGCTCAGCTTCAATTTCATGCCCAGTTGTATCCGGCTTGATTTCTGAAGATGGAAATGAATCTAGGATTCTCCATGAGAACGAAGTGATGGACAGTTGTGAGCTGTTGCAGACATTTAGAAAGAAAAGTTTAGATCATGAAGTTAAAGAAACTCAGGGTGATGAAGTCATTCCATTTTCAACAGCCAGTGAGAACTCTGATCGGTTTAGGTGGTTTGATATGGTTGGTGATTGCTCAGACCATCACTTTCTTGGTGCTGATAAAGGGTTGGCGTTGTCTCAGGCAAGAAACGTGGCTAACCTTCTAAATGTAGAAGATAATATGTTCAAACAATCAGAATGATCATCGTTTTCCCCTTTCAATTACCTTATAGGTAAAAAGAGTTTGGTTAAAGAAGGTTCAGCAAGAATGGAGCATTCTAGAGAAAGATCTTCCTGGTTAGCACTTTTGTCTTTTTCCATTCTTTTTTTTTTCCTTAGAAATTGGATGGGGTTTTTGCAAATTTTGCAAAACCATGTTCACTGTGATATTACTTTAAAACCTTTGGTGACTTCACAGAAACAATCTATGTCCGTGTCTTTGATGAAAGGATGGATCTACTGAGAGCAGCCATTGTTGGCGCGCCTGGAACTCCATATCATGATGGACTTTTCTTCTTTGACATTTTCCTTCCCCTGGATTATCCTTACCAACCACCTGTAAGTTTTCTTTAGTTTTAATGTGCTTACTAATAACTTTGTGCTCGATATAATACTTAAATAGTGCCCAACTAAATGAAAGAGGGCGGGTGTCCAAGTTCACAGCCCATGCATGAATCAGTTGTGTATATACACGCATGTAATCACTCATAAAAAAAAAAAAAAAAAACTGGTATTTTATATCCAAAAAGAATCTTATGCTGTTATTGTGACATGAAATCTCATGCAGGTGGTGCATTACAATTCCGGTGGGCTCCGTGTAAACCCTAACTTGTATGAATCTGGAAAGGTTTGTCTTAGTCTTCTCAATACATGGACTGGTACAGACTCTGAAGTATGGAATCCAGGGAGCTCAACCATTTTTCAGGTTCTTCTCTCCCTCCAGGCTCTCGTGCTTAATGATAAGCCTTATTTCAATGAGGCGGGGTATGAAAAGCAGATTGGAAGAGCTGAGGGAGAGAAAAACTCAATAAGCTACAACGAAAATGCATTCCTCGTCACCTGCAAGTCCATGCTATATCTACTACGAAATCCCCCCAAGGTACAACCATTAGTTCTCAAAGCTCAACTCGGTCGATTGTTGTGGTGGTTTTATGGCAGCAATTATGATACTTACGTCTGGAATCTCGGAAAATATTAAATGAAAGATAATAGCCACATTTTGGAGACTTTTTTTTTCTAGAATTGTTACCATGGTATTCGGGTCTTGGGTGTCCCATAAATGATTGTTATGTTATGTTTGATTAGAATTTTAACTATATAGCCTTCAACATGACTATCCATGTCATGTTCATGTCACTGCCATGATTTCCTTTTCCTGTTGTTGGGTATTTGATTGAAAAAAACTGCTACGGTTTCAACAAACAAAATATTGCATGATTTTCAATCATTTCTTGTTTGCAATGACTTCAATTGCATATGTTCCATTTTCTACAATGAATTCTACTTGGAGGATTCAGATGGGATATCCATGAAAAAGATGCCTCCATTAATTTCTGCTTTCAAAGCTTACATGTTCCCCCAGAAATTGAATATCACAAAAAAGTTAGATTGACAATTTACATGACCAAACCCTATTTCAAGAGAGAACGATTTTATTTAGAACCTTTGAGTTGACTTAGGCATAGTTAAACATCACTTTACAAGGTTCAACTTTTGCTGGTGCAGCACTTTGAGGCACTAGTGGAGGAGCACTTCAGGCGATGTTCCCTGTCTATTCTAAGTGCTTGTAAGGCATATATGGAAGGAGCTCCGGTGGCCAGTTATGCTGTAGGATGCGGAAAGACTGAGGGTGAAAATTTAAAGGGAAGTTCTACCGGGTTCAAAATCATGCTTGCTAAGCTCTTGCCAAAGCTTGTGAAGGCATTTTCTGACAAGGGTATAGATTGCAACAAGTTCATTAAGCCCGAAAAATGAATTTTCTCTAAAATCCAGGTACTACTGAATTACCATACAAAGACTTCTATCTTGTTTATAAATGTGTATAATGCCAAAGACATGCTTGGCCAAAGATTGGCCATGCTTGGCATATGTTGCTATTGTGTGAGTTGTGAAAATATGTATTGGTAAGGCTGTGTTAATGTATCTCTTAATAATTATGGCTCTCAGACTTTCAAAATATGAAATAAAAGCCATGTTTGGATTGGTGTGTATGATTATTATGATTTTCCATGATCTGCAACTTTTGATAAGGTTATTATAAGACTGCAAAGCAAATAGGTGCTGATCCTTTATCCAATCTGGAGCCCAATGCTGGTCCCTGTTCAATCTGGAGCTTCACATCTTCTTATCATGAAGCTAACATCCATGACATCAACCCTAACCCACAAAACGTCCAGTCCCTCCCATTCTTTTTTGGACAGAAAACAGAGGATTTTGTATTTTTAAGTTTTTATTTTCCCGTGTCCATTGCCATTCGCTAAAGAACCGCCATTAATGTCCTGATTGTTTCATAATTTATCTTAATTTGGTAAGAGCACACCTACATGTGAGGCTTTACAACACGCTTTATTTACTAGGTAACATTTTTCAACTGATTTCATCAGAACATGTTCAAAGAGAATGCCATGGCTTTTGTCGAATGACTAATTTTTATATGAGGATGTACCGACTTAGAGCATTCACATTTGGTGTCCCAAAGTACCGGATTTCTTATAATTTGAAGTTTATTATACAGTTTTGATCAAAATACCTCCTATATCCTTATTCCTATTCTAGGAAAAATGTTTATGGAATGAACAGTGATTTCCTATATTTGGAAATCACTATTTATTTCCTAAACTATTTTTATCAATATTTTATTCTAATATATAAAATAAATTATTTTTTCAATTATCTGCATTTTCTATCGTACTCATATTTGTTATAGTTTTAAATAATAATTTTAAAATTAATTTAAATAATTACGAAAATATAAAAAATAATTTTAAAAATATTATCATATCCACAGAAAAATAATTTAAATTTTTGTTTAAAATATTTCCTAGAGTAATAGTTCAAAACATAACAAAAAAAATATTGAGTAGTTAAGTTTATAAATAAAAATGTGAAAAAAGTAATAAAGAAATAATATAGAAATATTATTTTAATAAAATAGAAAAAGCATAAGAAATGAGATTTAGGAAGTTTTTATAAGATGAATAAAATTTTAAAATTGTCATTTTTAATTAAATTATAAAATTTTTTATGAAAAATCCAATGTTAATGCTCAAACTGGAATTCTTCAACCTATCTCCATCCATGGGTAGGATAGGAACTTTCGCAACTTCGCATTGACCAAGTCATTCCCCTCCGATACAATCTACTCAAGGAGGTAACTGAAATAGTTTAATATGATAAATTAAAATTATTTTATAATAAAAATATTTTTACAAAAATAATTATATTAAATTAAATCAATTTATAAACTTGTTTTTATATACTAAGTATTTTTCTAATATTAAAAATATTAGTCTTTCTTTTGCATTTAATTGAGATTTGACGTATGCTCTGGCTGGAGAGATGTGAGGGTAAAGATTTTCAGAAAATCTTATAACCAGCCTACCTGGTTATCTCATAAAATCAACCCTTCAATCCAAATGCGACACGTCATCATATTTGCATAATAACCATGCATCTCACTACACTTGAACACAACACCTTTTTATGCGTAAACCCCTTTCTTCATATTCCAACACACCCGATTCTATTCAAACTCACACCCAACGGCTTGCATTCAACCCAACTAAAAGTCAACGGCACCCCACTCCATCCCAACTGATTTTTTTCACAAACACTTGCTACTATGTGAATGAAACAGGCAACAAGTAGGGGAAAAAAAATCAAACCATTAGACGACGACGGCAACCGTAGTGGGTTTGCTTGCTGGTTTCGGAGTGATTTCTCTGATACTTCCGTTTGCTGGCTGGTTTCAGCGTGATGGTTTCAGAGTGCAGCTTTGGCTTGGAGCTCCTTTGGTTTCGGTGTGAAGCACTCGGATTGAAGTGCATGATTTTTCCTCTTTCTATTTTTTATCTCCTGTGTTTTGGTCTATAGTGTTAATTCTACAATTATTTACGTGTCGCACTTGGATTAGAGGGCTGGTTTTCCATAAAATCAGATGGTTGTTTAGAAGCGTTCCCCAAATATTTTCATTGACGACTCTATGAACGTCACTCGCAGTAAATGCTCTACTGTTGGTCGTTCCAACGACAGTATTTGCCTTTTTGGCATTGTCTTGCCCATTGGTTGAAAATGAAACATAGGACCCGACAGATTTGGACTCTTTTGATTATTATTTTTTTTTTTTCTAAATTCTAAGATTAAGAGAGGGTTTTGATTGAAAAAATATATTATTTTATTTATTATTATAATTTTTTAAAATTTTTATATAAAATATAATAAATAATTTAATTTTTTAAATTTTAAAATAATAATAATATTCAAAAATAATATTCTAATAATATTTTATTTAATTTTCATATAAAATCATCTCATTTTATCTTACTATCAAAACAACCTTAAGACTAAAATGAGATAAAAAGATGAAATGGATCACAAACTATATATTTATCGAATATTTATATTGTGAAGCAACTTAATTATAATTCATATATATATTTATCTTCCTCCCTCGGACCTTAGAGTTCAATCAACTCATTTTCTTCGTTTCTGATCATTTTAATTTGATCACTTTATGTTTTGTAACTCTAATATATATATATATATATGGGGGCTTTTGCTAGAGCCCCTCACTCTCTTGCTCCTTTTTTCTTTTTAATTTTATTAAGGTACGTAATTCACGCACGCAACCTAAACTTCAATTTGGTTTTAGAGATCGATGGCCACAATAGGAAGAGTTGGTTAATTAGGTACGTGGATTCTGATCAGTTTTTCTCAAAGCATCAACGTCTTGGAGTAGGGTTTTCATAATTATGTACATAAAAATACATCAAGTTTGAAATTATATGTTGGGCATGCATGCGAAACAGACTCCATTGCTCTCTGTGTCTTGAGAGAGACTAGTTGCGCTGATCGAGATATTTTAGCATCTAATTACAATATTAATATCACCAAACAATTGCTAAGATCGTTTGGATCAATCGCAACACCTCAGTTTTTCAATGATGTACTTTACAACAAATTTACTTTAGTGAAATCTAGCTAAAGAACGGAATAGAAATGGTGCTCTACGTATACGTACCAAACGTTCCTCGACTATTTTACGAGCTTTCAGCAAATATAAGTGCATAAAATCATCAGTCTTTCGAATATAAACGCTTTAAACAGTATCTAAAAAAAGGAATATCGTAATTAATTACTCATCATGTCCTAAGAAAACTATTAATTATAGTATCCATTTATTCCACTCAAAGCATAGTAATTAGACGTTTACGCTGCAGAAAATGTAAAGAAAGGAAATATGGGGACGAAAATATAAGAAAAGATATTAAAAAAATCTCTATGCTGGATAAGTACTGTTTAAGGTTTTACACATGAAGGAAATTATGGAAGATCATTAACTAGGACCAGTAGTTAGTATGAAGAGAGTAGATGAGAAGAAGCAAATAGATTATTGCTGCAAGAAGACCTGATATTAGAGCACCAGTGGCTTGGTTGCAAAACTTAGCAACTTGTCCACAAATCGGCAGCCAACCGGCGTGGCTATTCCCTTTCTTTCCCACCTGAGCTACTGCCATCGCCGCCGACACGCTTGAGGTCAGTAGCATCGCTACAACCTTAAAGATACAAAAAGATAAAATTAATAATCATTAACAATAAACATACTTCCCTTAAGTTTTTTTATGAAAATAAATTATTTAAGGAATCATTACCATATCTAGGATCATAACCAAGCGCGGAAAGGAATTCTTTGAAGAAAGAAAGAGAACAATCAGGCTGTACCCACTTGCAATTGCTTCTGCTACCACGAAGTACCTATATATAATATATTTTGGTTTGGAAATTAGTAATACTAGTGAGAAATAAGATCGGTAAGCTAGCTAGACAGATATTGATCATCATATCTTATATATTTTTGGAGCCTAAAAATGGAATAAAAAACTTACTTGAAGGCCGATTCGTAGCTGTATTTCGCTTTGAAAGTGAAGTTCAAGACTTCAGCAGAGTCATGAGCTGTGACCATGACTAGGGTTGCTGCTAATGTTGCAGTCAAGGCTAGGAGCCTTAGCGAAAGTGTGAAGATCATCTTCCAGGTCTTAGTGATCATGATGGCCGCTGGAGATCGACGTCGATCGAGCTACCTTCAACGAGTAAAGTGAATGAAGAAAGAAAATGGGTATAATTACTTACGTACGTAATTTCTCTTGGGGAAGCTAGGTCTCAAAATTAGCGGAGAAAATACTGGATGAAAGAGTCGGGTGAGGAGTTCAAGTGCGTTGGAAGGACACAGCTAGGATATAGAAGTACTGGGGAGCAATTTATTTTCACTTCCAACCATAAAGCCAGGAGCCAGGAGGGTTTGGTGTAACCCTATAAATGCAATGCCATGAAAGAGTTTAAAATAATTAACATTTCTCTAACGCTGAGCAAAGAAACAATACGTACAAGCAGACAAATAATGAAACCAGATATTAAGAGTCCTCCAATAATCACTTCAAACGAGTGAAGTTTTGAATGATCTTTTGGCTGTATATGATATTTCTGGTGCAGCAAGCTGGACTTACCATTGGTTCGTCCAACTACCCTCCAATAAACTGTACCGGTGATAGCAGTTCTGAACGTACACGAATAATTATGGCTTCTTATTATGGACTTGATGATCACAGATCATATATGCATTCAGTACGTTCTTGAACGTGGCAGATGGGTTGGGTGGTAACAGCTAGTTTTTAATTTACCAGAAGAGCTGGGACAAGTAGTAGTTGAAATCCTTTCAATTACCATAAATAAAGCCAGAGCTACCTGCCGGGCAAAATCTTACATGTTTCAAGATTTATCTTTCGAAGTCACGTCGACTTTATGTGGCACCTCACAATGACTGTGTGATCGCATGCATGTCACATGAACATTTTATATATCCTAGTCGATCGTATAAATGGCGCGCTCCTTGTCAAGCGCGTACAGGACCATGCATGCATGATGGCTGGCTCGTACATGAATGGGTACATTTTTGGGTTGTGAAATATATAGACGTACCACATGAATTGTTACGTTTTTTTTTATTTTTGTGTGAAACCTAAAGGCATTTTATAGAAAATTACTGGGCGGGAACGCGCGTGCGTTTCATGTTATGTTACACGTACTTCTTTTATGTGTCTTTGAGATATTCGAGCATCGAACCATCTTAATTTGAAACCTATATGGGGCAGTGTTATCGACTATTTTGAGACTTGATTTGGAATGAAATGTTCGTTTCTACAATTTATTATAGTTTGGATATCGACTATTTTTTGTGTTATCGAATATGCACGAAAATCTCACACGACAATATATAGATCAATTCGAAGGTGTTGTTGTATGGTTGGCCTTTGGAGTTAGCTAGTCTGGACATAATTACTCATGTACTGGCTTATGCAGTACTATTCTGTTGGCGACGCTTGTGGGTGTGTGTCTTGAAGATCAATGACCTTTAAAATTAATTGTGCAATGTACGTAGGACCGAGAGGAAAACAAAAATAAATAAAGAAAAGCTTAATTAAACAAGTATTGGCCTGATCAAAAGGTTTAATAGCGATATTATTGCTAGATCTGTTGGTCGAGGTTAATTGGCTCCACATATATATTTGTGTGTGTGTGTATATATATATATATATGAGAGAAAATATAGTTGTGGGAAAATTATATATTTTTTAAACTATGAACTATCAAATTATTCAACGCCATCTTTTGAGAATTGAGGCTGAGAGTGTCAGTGCAAAGTCACCTTCAAATTTATTTTTCTCCAGACTTTTATAGGTGGATCCAGCCTTCACTCCACATGTATGTATTTGATGCTTTCTCTTTGAAAAATATTATATCGACAAAATGATTATATAAAAACATTGTTATAAAGTGATATAATTTGATATGATTTGTTTTATTATAAAATTATTTTTATTATAATATAAATCTAATAGATTAGATGAAACCATATCAATTTATATAATTCATTTATAGATATAACAGTACTTTTTTTTCTTTTTTTTTCTGTTTTTATTTTTTAAGAAAATCACGTCGTTATATGATGCATGTGTAGCTCAGTCTTCCTTAATGAAGCACTCGAACGACGTCGTGCAGGGATACGCCAGTATCTCACAATGTCTCGTTTTGTACTTAAACATACCTAAATTCATTTATTGGCACATCTAATAAGATAGCTTCATTAGCAATGCATGCTAGTGGTAGATGAAAAAAATAACCTTTAATTTATTTTCTGAATACGAGAACTTCAAATGAGAGACAGATGTGTGAATTTTTAAGCAGCACTAAATATTCCATACATAAGATAGGGTGGAATCTAATTTTCTATTAATTGAGACCCTCGTACTCAAATAAAAAGCTCGAGTGCATCCATGATAGTACAATAGATTTACTTTTTATCTCTTTCACGTTTAAACTAATATTTGGTTATCATTTGGAATGATTATTTGCAAGACCAGTTGAAATTAATTACTAGCTTGCATGTGAACTTAAAAGTAGTAGGTGAAAGGGAGGAAAGAAAGTATGGCTATTAAATTGGATATGTCAAAAGTAAATGATCGCGTAGAATGGGTTTTTTGGGAAGCAATGCTTGTTAGATTGGGATTTGGTGATCATTGGGTCAAGCTACTAATGACTTATGTTAAAACTGTTTCTTATGCAGTGGTGGTCAATGGCATCCCTGGAAATGTAATTTTACCAACTAGAGGCTTAAGGCACCCTTGCCTGTTCTTGATATGTGCTTATGAGGGGTTAAGTAATCTGTTACAACAAGCAGAAATGAAAGGGGCTATTCAAGTTGTGTCAACTTCGAGGGGAGGCATAAGGATAAATCATCTTCTTTTTACTAACGATTGTGTGATATTTTGCTTGTGTATGAAGTTAGAGGAATGGTTTAATCTTCTTCATTTATTACATGTGTATGAAGTTGCTTCGGGCCAGCCTTAAATAGACAAAAGACCTCTATTCTATTTAGTATAAATTCAAGGGCAGCTGTGTAGGAGTGCATTCTCCAACATGCTGAATGAGTTATATGTGATAATTATAACAAATATTTAGGTTTACCTACTGTAGTAGGTAAGTCTAAGTCTAAGAATATATTTAGGTTTACCTACTGTAGTAGATAGGTCTCAAGGATAAAATTTGGAGGAGAATTTCAAGTTGAAAGTCCAAGTTACTTTCAGCTGCAGGGAAAAATGTGTTAATCAAAAGCGTTTTACAAGCTATCCCAACATACGCTATGAGTGTTTTTCTAAAGTTTTGCTCAAGGAAATTGAATCTTTGATTGCTAATTTCTAGTGGAGCCATAACAAGGACAGTAAAGGGATTCATTGGAAAAGTTAGAACAGCTTAGGGGGTGCAAAGGATATGGGAGGTTTAGGTTTTCGTGATCTAAACTATTTTAATAGGGCTCTACTTGCTAAATAAGGTTGGAGGATTACCGAAGATCCTTCCTCTTTGGTAGCTCGAGTCTATAAACAAAAATATTTTCCAAACAGTCCATTTTTGGAAGCAACTATGGATTTCTATTCTTCTCTTATTTGGAGGAGCATCTGTTCTGTTATAGATCTGGTTAAGAAGGGGTATGTGTGGCGTGTGGGAAATGAGAAGAGCATCAAGATTTGGAAAGATAAGTGGGTTCCTATTCCCTCGACTTTTCAGATTCAAACTCCAATGTCCATTTTGGATTAAAATGCTACTGTTGATGTATTAATTGATGAGGAAACCAGGTCTTGGAAAACTGATCTTGTGCACTCAGTCTTTAAAAGCAAGGAGGCTGACTGCTTTTGCAGTTTGCCTATTATAAGCTTGAGGGGTTTGGATGATGAAGTTATATGGGGTTTATTTGATAAGGGAATTTTCATGGTGAAGTCTGCATATTTTTATTTTTTTTGGTTGGAAAACTCAAGATTTTGGAGAATCCTCTGTGGTTCCTTATGATATGAGAATATGGAGATAAGTTTGGAGGCTAGACTGCTCTGGCAAAGTTAAGCAATTCATTTGAATTTAGTGGCTGCTGTGTTTCATGGAATTTGGAGGCGAAGGAATGCTTTTGTTTTCCAAAATCAATTTTTGTGTCCATCTTTTTGTTTCGGTTGGCAACACAGATTGGTACAAATCCCACTTTGGAACAGGTACAGATTGTTGAGGGTCAAAATAGAGCTCCTGTTATGGCAGATAGACAAGTATGGAAACCTCCTCAGGTTGGCTACTTTAAATACAATGTGGATGTTGCTTTTGTAAAAGAGAGAGGAAGGATGGGTGTAGGTATTGTGGTAAGAAATCTTAGGGGTGAAGTTCATGCTGTCTTAGCTGCTCCAAAATCTGCTACCAAATCAGTTTTAGTTGCAGAAGGTACTGCTCTGCTTCGAGCTGTTATTCTTTGCCATGAGCTTGGTCTAATGCATATGGAATTGGAAGGGAATGCCAAGCAGGTAGTGGATGCTATTAACCGTAGATCTATTGATTCTTCTTGGGAGGGTCAAGTTGTAGAGGACATCAAAATGTTAATGTCTTCTCATCAAAGTTGGTCTTTAAAGCACATGGGTAGAGGAGGAAACCAGGCTGCGGATGCTGCAGCAAAGTTAGGCCTTTCATTATTTTCTGAATCTGTATTGTTTCAAGAAGCGTATACATGGGATGTGGGCTACATGTGAAGTTCAGATCTCATTTATACGTAATAAATGGGCCAACCAGCTAATTGGTAAAGAATCAATTAGGGTCGTCTATTGGGCCTACCGTTTTAAGGTATGGACCTTCCTCTCTTTTGTTTTTTGGGGGTTCACGCAAGTCTGAAGTAATAATCATCAATATGGAAAGTTTATGGGTAAGTTTGAAGTTCGAACAGTTATTAATTAGGAAATAATGCTGCATATAATAGTAAAATATATAAATATTATGCAATTCTTTAAAAAAAATGTTTATTTTTAAAAAATTAGTTCTTTTATGTAAGTTTCTTAAAAAAGATTATGCGACAATTACGCACTTCACGACTATAAATATCATTTCTTAAGTGCCAAAAAGATCAAATTAATGTGAATGCATTTTTTTTATTAACACTTGCATCCTTTTTAATTTCAAAAACGGAATTACTATCACACTACTCATTTAAACTTATGACAATGAATGTTAATGTCAAGTGTCATGTTTATAATTTCAAATTGTAATCATCTTCACCGTGATTTTACGTTATAAGTTTGAATATTTAATTGCGTGATCATAGGGAATAATAATGTAAGCAAAATTAGTAGGTGAAGCAAATAGGCAGAGGGTTAATTTCATGGTGACAGAGTGTGTGAATGTCTCATGTCTACACGCAGATGAGTAATAGTATATACACTTATTTATAATATAAATATCGTACATTTTTTTAAAATAATGAAGTCTATTATTAAAAATTAAATTTTTTTTTTTAATTTTCATATATATTCAATATATTTTAAAAGAATACAAGACGTCTACATAATCCATATTTGCCAATATGATTTATCTATCTTTATCAATGTCTCTCATGATTTTCCTCGTAAGGTATGTATTAATTTGTAATTTCTTAATTCTTATCTTATTATATATTCGTGCAGGTTTTTTTCTTTTGGGTCGTTGCTTTGATCTTATTTTATTGTATTATTTGTAACTATTGTACTGTAGATGAGTTCCTAAGAAACCTTTTTGAGGTTTGGATTTTGGTCTTATTTTAATATTTGTAACCCCTAGATCTTGAACTGTAATTACGATTTTCTTCTATAATAAATATAGATTATTAAAAAAATTAAGATATTATCATCTTTATTAAATTTTAAAATATATATATATCGTCTTCAAATGTGTCCAATCGACAAGCCCAGTGGCCTAATACGGTCGCGTAATTGCTGTTCATAGTCACGTCAATGTGTGGTCTATTCCATCTGTCAAAATATCGCCATTGATGCTTTATATCAATATTTATCTACAACGTGTCCGCTTCGAGAAGAAAGGTCGGCGAGCCAATAGGGAATAACCCTTTATTCCCTTTATTTCCTTCCTGGAAAAGGCTTTTTAAACTTTTTAGTACACTTTGGAACTTACGCATAATTCATGAATGCGATCCGCTAAACTTTTGTCTTTTGGAACAATTTTATTTTCAATTTTTGAAATTATCAAAATACCAATCATTATTTTTATTTGAGTAATTTTTAAGTCCATTTGTAAGATAGAATAAAAATATGAGGAATCGATTTCCAAAATACAAGGGACTGAATGACAAATATCATCCAAGTGTAACATACTAACACTATTTCACCAAATGGCATTATATATATACACTACCATATACACACATGAATAATGACATAATCAAACCTTTTTTATAATATATTATATATGAATGTTTTAAATTGAGAGTATTATTGTAAAATGACATGGGTCTACGATTAAAAAATTAATTTTTTTATGTAAATTCTATATTTACTTATTTTTTTTAAATGAGTACACGATATTTATACATTTTATAATTAAAAATATTATTTCTCATTAAAAATTAATTTCTTTTATATTGATTCCATATTTATTTACTTTTTTAAAATAAGTACCTTACACTTGCATACTCTAAAACTATAAATATCATTTCTTAATAATTAAATGATTAGAGGATATTTTTAAAAGTGTTATTGTTAGAAAGATTTAAGACCCGTTTAGCACCACAATTGTTTTTAATTATTCTTAGATATTCTCAAATATTTTTTCATAAACATCACTCAAATACAAAATACTTTTAAATTTAACTTTTAACTTTCTTATCTAGTAATTGCTTAATCATTACAATTTTTTTAAATTAAAAAAAATAATACTAATTTTTCAAATTTTAAAATAATAACTATATTTAAAAATCGTTTTCAAATAATTTTATAATATTTTTATTTAATTTTTTCTCGTATTTTTTCAAATCTAATAAAAGATTCAAAATATTTTATACTGTTCATATATATATATATTGAGATATTCAAAAAAATAAAGATACATATACAATTAGTTTTACAATTTTTTTATAATGATGTTTTCAAATGAAGGAATTTATTTAAAATAATATTACTTTTTCTCATTTAAATATTATTTTATCTCATTTAAAATATAATTACATAAATATATATATATATATATATATATATATAAAGAATTGTTTGTACGTTATTAAAAAAAATTATCACGGCAGCCCTATTCAGTCGTACGAAGTGCGTGGAAACTAAAGTCGCATGTGTTAATGAAATGCGCTGTCAATTGGGATGGCTCGAATTCGGTGGCGCCGTCCTATGATCAGCGGGGGCGCATGCATCTCCATTCTCGCCTACGTACCACAACGTACATTTCTAGTCCGAATCACATCGATGGCATATGTTATTCGATAAATTATATTTGTAGTCGTAATTTTAAAATGTCGTGTAATTTTTGCATCTTCATAAATTCCCAAGGTTTAGATGATCTTAAGGATCCATCTGTAACACTTCATCCATATGTAAAAATCACAACTTAAAATCACAACAACAAATATAACACTCAAAATATTTTTGTTGATCAAAATCAATGGAGGTGATGGTGGATGATTCAACCGAAGCAAGTAGAGAATCGTCGAGAGGAGTGGGGGGAGCGATGGCGCCGATGGCGTGTGGCATCATGGGATCGAAACCATTGACAGGAATTGGGTTGAACTCGAAGAGCATGCTCTGTAGCCATGTTGATGGCAGCGAGTTTGCCAAATCGTAGCTGACACGTGTCCCCTGTTGCTATACGTTTCCAATAATTGACAGAGATGATGATGTAGGCGCAAAGGCCAGACAGTAGGTTCCGACCGAGTCAACAGGGATCAGATAGTTCTTCACCGGTAGCGACAGCAACTTCCCACCCAAGAACCAAAATGAACACCGTTGGAACTTGCACAGACTTATGAGATGACAGATCGTAGCACGTGTCGAACAAAGAAACGCCGCTCGTTGATGGCAAGTCCCGAGTTAACTGCACGAACACGTCGCGGAGGGCGTTGTAGGCCTGGGTCTGCAATCGGGTTATGGTTGTTCTCGAGTCGACGATGATTCTGCCGTTTTCTGAGGTGTCCGTTTGAAATACCGAGGCCGAGATCGAGAGGGGCGTAACCGAAATGAAAAAAAGTAGAAAACAATGCTTATTAATTCGAAACACAGAGAGAATTGAGAAGGAGGGAGAGTCATCTGATCTAGAGAAATAGGGAAACATGTAAAATAATTGAAACAATGCCGTTTTAAAATTTTTCACGTAAGTGGCACTTGCCCCGCGCTTGCATAATCCGACTGCATGTAACTTTTTTCTAATGGGATTCATGCCGTAATTAATACATGTGTGAAAATGTTTGTATTATTCGAAGACAAAACAAAGGAACAGCAGCTGAGTCACATCACATGCACGAAACTGCATGTTTTTTGCGTTAAACCATACGATAAGAGTCTGGACTCTGGAAGGAACCGAATGTATTGACCTGTGGTAACGTACATGACTTTGCATCATGTGTTATAAATCCAAAATATCTCCAATATTTTTGTACTGTGCCAAAAGGACTCAGATATTTTAAAGAAAGTGACTTGGACCAATAAAAATTCACAAACTAGTGGAGTAGTGACTATATTCGATTCAAAAGGAATTATATATTCGAAAATAAAAATTTTATGTAAAATAAAACAAAGAATCTTGAACATCACCTTCAAAATACGAATGATCACACCTAAACCTGTAACCTTGGCCCTAGCATCCACTGCTACATCCTAATTAACCTTCATAAAGTGCTCATCTGCCTTGCTACATTTCCCTAGCTCCCTTGTTGAACTAACTACCAAGCAAGTTTGTATTACCATGTTGTTGAGCAAGCTTTAGATTTCACACAACTTCTTCCAAAGTTCTCGTTCATTTTATTTTGCACTTAACGATTTTTTAAGAGATTTAAACTCCTCACCCCAATCATCACTTGTATCAGGGCAAGACCACAGTGTATGGATAGTTGATTTCTCTACCTTTTCACAAACGGGCCAGAAAGACTCTTCAACTACCTTTCTATTGAATAGGTTTTGTTTTGTAGGAAGTAAGTCATGACAGGCTTTTCAAAGAAAATGTTTCACAGATCCTAACACATTTAATTTCCACAGAGACTTCCATGCTAAGTCCTCGACTGAGCCTGCTGAAGCTTCACCTTATAATATCTTATGTATGTCCATTTCAAGACCATAAACTATTTTCACACTAAGAATACTATCTTTTGAGGGCTCCATACCATCTTATCCTCAGCCCCTAGTTTACTCAAGGATATACTATAAATTTTCTCAGCTTCCTTCTATTGAAAAATATGATAAATCAAGTTTATATTCCAATCACCAATATCTTTTAACCACCAACTCTCGAACTATAGTCTTAGTATTAAGAATATTTGCAGGGGACTGAATTATATAAGATACTGGTTAGGGTTTCTACTCAAGAATTATTTGTTGGGAATCCATTATATGCATCCCAACAAAAGCTACTGATTCTCTTTTCCTTTTTTAACTTTTTTTTTCCTCCAATTTTCCTTTTTTAACTTAATTGTTAACAAAATATTTTGTCATTCGTTTATAACAATTTTATGATTCTATATAAAATATAAAAATTGATTTTGTAATTTTAAAATATATATTTTTAATAGAGTGAGGTTGATTGAAAATGAATTTTTTTTTAATCAACTGATCGAAAATGAGTTGCAAAGTAATTATATACTCTTTGTAGTCGGTTAAAGAGTTTTATAACTATAAAATAAAATAAAATAAAAATTATAAAAATAAATCTATAAATTAACATAATTTAATTTAATTTATAATTATTTTATAATAAAGATCGGATGAGAATTTATTAATATACATTCATTTACTGCCAAAATATCTTTCTTGTTATTAATTGATGTGACGTGTCTCTACGTCTGAAATCTGGATGCTTCAAAAGATGGACTTGAATCCGATTTCTCCATAAACTGATTCCGTATAGGGATGAGTACTGCTACATCGGGATGTAGCCCGAGATCTCAGCGAATAAATTATTTTTGTATTATTTATTATTTTATATTTTTAAATATTTTTTTAAAAATATAAAAAGTTAATAATATTATTAAAAAAATACTTTTTTTTATTATTAAATAAAAAAAATACAGAATTCAAATTCGAGTTACAAAACATTTCTCTTTATGAAAACTCTAAGGCCACCGTTGGTCCAAAATTTCTTTTAATTTTTTTAATAATTAAGAAAAAATTATTTAATATTATTATAAAATTTTTATTTTTTAAAAATATTAAAAAATAATTTAAAAAAATTAAAAAAAAAAAATTTTTACCTAACGGTGCTCCCACCAGCGGTGCCGCTGTTCTCTTTAAAGATACGGGCGGCCGATTTGTTCGGTTCAGAAATCCAACTAATTCGTACACCATAATGGGATTCATGCCGTAATTAATACATGTGTGAAAATGTTTGTATTATTCGAAGACAAAACAAAGCAACAGCAGGTGAGTCACATCACATGCACGAAACTGCATGTTTTTTGCGTTAAACTTTCCGATAAGAGTCTGGACTCTGGAAGGAACCCAATGTATTGACCTGTGGTAACGTACAGGACTTTGCATCATGTGTTATGCATCCAAAATATCTCCAATATTTTTGTACTGTGCCAAAAGGACTCAGATATTTTAAAGAAAGTGACTTGGACCAATAAAAAGTAACGAACTGGTGGAGTAGTGACTATATTCGATTCAAAAGGAATTACATATTCGAAAATAAAAATTTTATATATAATTATTTTTACATATTTTTTATATATTTTATTAATATAATTGATTATAACTATATTTTTAATATAAAATAATTATTTTAATTAATTATATTAATAAAATATATAAAAATAATTATATATAACATAACTCATCATGAATCGATTGATTTATACTATTTCTTTTAGAGAAATGATATTTATTGTCATAATTATACAAGAGTCATGCAGTCTTTTTGAAAAAAGTGAATTAATACGGGACTCACGTGAAAAAAAAAAATTAACTTTTTAATTATGAGTCTTATTATTTTTCAAAACGATTGCATAGCATCTACACACTCTATGACTATATATAACCTTAATCTTTCTTTTGATACCGATATTTTCCGTAAATAAACGATTACAAATTTATGACAATCGTTGGACATACTTTTCTTTGTAAATCGGAGTCATGAAAATGCCACCAAAAGGGTGGTTAAGCAAACAAGGAAATCTACTTTATTAGACTTTTTATTTGATTTGGGGTCTCATTTCTCCTACAACATTGATGGTGAATGATTGCGACTTGCTTATATATTTTAAAAAATTTATTTGTAAGTTGGTAGGCAAAGTATATCATCAATTGTTGGGTTTGCAGAGAGTATACAAAATTTACTTCAAATTTGGGTGATAGCTCGAGCAAAATTTAGATACAAAGTTGGTTGTTCGATGGATACTTAACAATATACACGAGTGAATATTATAGAAAAGTAAAAATTAAGATTTTTACCATATAACATTAGAAATATTTTAGTACATCTTCAGTGTTATAAACAGTAAGATTTCGCTTTAAAGAATTTTTTGAGATTCCTCAACATAATAAAATTATCTCCAACTCTGTAGACGTAGATACGTTATCGAATCACATTGATTTTAAGTAATGTAATTGATTTACTTGTATTTACTATCACTTGTTTATCATCAATAGTTTTCAGGATATCCATATCGTTGGCATGACAAGATTTTATTTTATTTTATAAGAAAATATTTAAATTTAAATCTCTTACAAATGAAGTTTTCTTATTTTCTTAACATAAAAGTGTAATTTACGGACCGACTTGCTGATAGAATTAGTGAGTGGTGCAAAGGCTTCACCCTTATACTATAGTAGTCTAGACATAACCGATGGAAGCCATGCCAGGTGGGGTTCAAACCAATCCTCCCTTATATCCCAATTCCCAATGACAAAAGTAGCCAAACTAGAGATATATAACGAGGACAACTATACATATAAATTGATTATATAAAGTAAATTTATAAATTGATGTAATTTTATAAAATTTATTAGATTTATTTTATAATAAAAGTAATTTTACAATCTGATATATTATATCAAGTCACATCAATTTATAAATTTATTTTTATATAATCCATTTGTGGCTATAAGATTTTCCATATATAATTTCAAATTCCTCTTCCATCAATCATGGGCCAATAACTTCGATTTTATTTATTTATTTATTTTTATAAAAATAAAAGAGGGCTAATATTTAACAGGATGACATCTAAAATATTTTCTATTTTCTTGAATACCGGCTTTGTATTTCTATTTTAAAACCAACTTTACAAAATCTCTAGTTTATTAGTTTCCCGTGTTTGTTTTAAAATATCAATGATTGTTTATTCAATCTTAATAGACCATTATTTGAGAAATCTTCTAAATGGCTGCTCCTCCTTCATTTTCTTAATTTATTTAATTTCTTTTAAAGCTGATAAAATAAATTTATAATTCTTCGAAACATCTTGTGAGACATGAGCAGCACAAGGTACTTTCTAAGCCAATTTTTGAGAAGATAGTGATGGATTACCAGATCAGATCATACTTTTAATATAGCTGATTTCAAAGTCTGCTAGAGTAGATCTAAACTGCAATTCGTCATTTTCACATCTATCTTTCTGCTTTCATTTTTGTTTCATTTTGTTTACTTAAAAAATGAATATAAAAAGATATCGTCTCTTAGATGTTTTATTTGTAAAGATTAAGTCCTCTCCTTCTATATGGAGGGTGATGTATGAGTCTCTGTTTTAGGTAGAATGTTGTCTCTTAGATGGTTTATATGTAGAGAGCTATAATAATAATTAAGACCATATTAGTCACAAATGAATTTATGTACTGGTGCAACTCCAAATACAGTAATTGACTTATAATCTAAGAATTTTTCTATATATATATATATCTTATTATTGATATAAGTTTTCTCCTATGAATAAATTCAGGCAATTTTTCATAACAAAAAAAAAAAGAAAAAAAATCATTATTTGACTGAGTCCGACAAAGAAAAGAGTGTAGTTCTGTTGTACCAATTACTACTAATTTGTCTCAACTTTATCTTCCAAAGGTAAAACCGATTCTATCTTCCTGGTTTTGGTCCTCTCCTTTTCTATTCCACCTCGTTTATTTTTCTTTAGATTGGTATTATCAATTTTATTGTGTTCGGCCGCCCGCCTACAAAGACACACTGCATGCTCTACTAAAAGCTGCAAACTCTCAATTCTCAAGTTCGATCAAGCAATGCCTCTATTTGAGAGGCGTGTCGTGATGCTCATGCTTTGCTCAAGCTACATGTGAATCCCATGCACTACCACATCTTTACACTCTAATTGATAGACTCTATGAACTTCACTTTTCCCATTCGCCTCTCCCATCCCACCTGCATCTAACGCTATTTCTTTTGTTGCCAAAAACGTCATTAACCAAAGATCCCAAACAAGCGAAAATAAAAAGTCTCCATCGACAAGCTTTTCCAATATATATCTGTTTCTCTATTACATCTCAATATGTAATTCCATTATAAAAATGCATGTAAATTGCTTTGTTTGGGTGATTTCCACCATGATTATGATAAGGGCCAAATATTATGGGCCCGATCAAGTTATTCATCTTAAATTTCTTTAAGTTTGGCTACTACGAATTATTAGATGAGAATTTTGAATTTTAAAATGAAATATTTTAATATTATTATTGTTTTAAAATTTAAAAAAATTAAGAAAAAGCTGAATAGTTTATTATATTTTATATAGAGATTTGAAAAAATTGTAATAATGAGATAAAAATTTTGTGTTTGAGACGAGAAATTTGTATAGCCAAACCAAACCAATTTAATTTAGAACATTCTCTATATGAGAGAAGCTACTTTGCCGCCTGGAGGTGACCGCCTGGTTTGATCGCTGGGTAAAAAAATATTTTTTTTATTTTTATTTTTTTACTTAGTGATTAAAAAAGTGATTTTAAATGTATTGGTATTTTTTTTTTTACTTAATGATTAAGAAAATGATAAAAAAAATTGTAAAAAGAAAATTGAAAAATAAATATACACTGAGAAGTAAGCTCAACGGTATGGGTGAGGCGGCAGACTCACCCTTCTCTATATAGTGGTTTTGTAGGAGTCCCAATAACTTTCCTATTTTTTTATTTTTTTAATTTACTTTCAATACAATCAGTGTTTAAAAAAAATCCTACAATAATATAATAATATAATTAAATTCACCAACATCTCAGCAATAAAATAAAGAAACAATTTAGCTATGCTACAATGATACAATTAATTAAGTAATGTTATTCATTATTTTAATTTTTATAATTTTATGATGTAACATTAGATAATTAAAAATTATTTATTATATTATAATTATAAAAAATACTAAGCTCACCAATGAATGGGTCCCGATTCAGTTTATTTATTTATTTAATAATTAAATAAGTATATTTTTAATAATGCTGTTAATTTTTTTAAAATATTTAAGAATAAAAATTAAAAATAAAAATAAAACTATTTTATTCTTTGTCGGCCCTGAAAAAGAATAAAAGAGCAATGCCTTTTATAGGCTTATCATTTATTGTTATATAAAAAGAGCGATGCCTTAAATTAGAATTACTTGGGCTACTGTGCCGCTACTCATATTGCTGGTCGTATTATTTTTTAATATTTTTTAATCATTTTCTTTATTATTAAATAGAAAATATATATCAATATACTTAAAATTACTTTCTTAATTATTAAAAAAAAAAGACACACTACTTTTTTCAAGAAACATGCCTCTTTGTCTTGGCTTGATCGTCCATTTTGACCATAGGTAAAAATAAAAAATTTCGCTTAACGATTAAAAAAATAAAATTACATATATTGATATATATATTTTATTTAATGATTAAAATAATATTAAAAATATGAAAAGAAAAAAAAAATACAAGTGGGGGTGACGTGCAGCGGTCAGCCGCACGCAGCACAATAACATAGTCCTTTTCACGATTAAAATAGATGGAGAATATATAATTTTGGAAAAAGCCCGGTGCCGGGGTTGACCGCTCGGATTGATGGTAAAAAATTTTTATTTTTTTTATTTAATAATTAAATAAGTAATTTTAAATGTATTGGTATATTTTTTTATTTTTAATAATTAAAAAAATATGAAATAAAAAATAAAAAACAAAAAATTTTACACGCCCCGCGGTATATTTGGAGCGGCACCGTAGAGCTGTCCTATAATTTTTAATTAAAAAGTAGCTAAAGATTTGACGTGCCTTAAATTAAAATTTAGCTAGTACGCGTGTAAAGGGTGAGATTCATTCGCCTATAAAAATCCGGACGAGGGACGCGCTCAACCATTCCTCTCGAAACGTCCAATCTCTCTCTCTCTCTCTCTCTCTCTCTCAATGTGAAACGCATTGCAGCTTCGCCGAAGTCCCCTCTGTCAGATTCGAACAAGGCACCGTGGGTGTCTCTGTCCCCGAATCCCTTACCCTGTTTCTGGTTTTTGGTACGTGTACCACAACTCTTCCATTCTCTTTCCTCTCCGTTCTTTTTTTTAATCTTTTAGCATGGTGCTTTCCCTTGAAGGGATGGATCTCGTTAGTTTTTTTTAAGCCTTGGGTTGGATTCTATTTTCGTTGCATTGTAGGGTTTGGTTCGTTTCCTGGCAAGAATAGGGGAAAATGGATGAAACACTCTAGGAAGTGGCTCCATTTTCTTAAAGATTACTCCTGCGATTCCATTCTTTTTCGTTATTTTCTCGAGAACCAAACGGAGAGGTAACGGCTATTTTATTTGTTGGGGCTAATGATTATCGGCATTAACATCTTTTTTAAGAAAATATTAAGAATAAGGCATGCACTCGACCTTGGGATTCTCCGATCTCTCTTCGCAACATGCTTCTGGTTTCAGTGCAGAGTTCACCCTTAGAATAATAGTCTGAATTCCACTGATTTTGGTTTCTCCTTGATTGTTCTGTTTCATGCCACATCTTTTTCTTTTTTTTTTATTAGGGCTTAGATTGGCTGTGACTGCATGTTCTTGTTTTTTCTTGCCAATGTTAAGAGTGTAATAATGAGCTCTTTGGTTTTTTCGCCGTCAGCATCCCGATTACTTTCTAGTATTTTGGAGTTACAATTATTGAGCTTTGGGAGACCTTTGCGTGTGACCCAAAGGAAGCTTGTTCTCTGATATTCTGTTCAAATGATCATCTCATCTTTGTTTGATTTCTCACCGATCAGACTAACATTCAGATGATCAATCAATGTTAAATGAAGAATTCAACTATCAGTAAAGATCCTGAAACGAAATCCATCATTAGATGAAACTTGAATTTATAAATGAATTTATCAATGTTCTAGAAGATGATTTATATTCTCCTACGCCACGGGCTGCTCCTTGACCATTGAAGGGTTGTAGTTGTTTGATTATTTTCTAGTTGCGCTGATGGACTATGCTTGGAAGCTTTGCAATTTTTTCTTTTAGGTGAAATGATTGGATATGGTTGGTTTCGGCGTCTCACCTAAATCTGATCCAGAAGACTTGCCAACACCTTTAAGGGGCTGCAGTTGAATGGTCTTTTATATTTTCTCATATTGCACAGATAATTGGTGTGGTGGTTGGCTCAACCATTCGTTATCATTCCCTTCCCTTGAATTAGCACTTGCAAAAATTCCTTACCAAGAGCTTGTACACGGATTTGTTCTCGGACAACCGGTACAGTGGTACTAATTAAAAAAAAGAAACCTTTGTTATCACTCCCAGTGGGACCTAGAATGGAGATATGTTGCAACTTGGAGTTGGTTTTGAAGAAGATAAGAGGGAAACGACATGTTTAATTCAATATCGATTCCAAAGGAAAAAGAAAAGAAACCACTCACATGTATCATATGATGGTTGTGGATACCTTTTTACTAATTTTTTATTTTTTTCCACTATTGCTTTATCTGATTAGAGCTTGGGTTCCTTTCAAGTTCTTGTCTTATTTTTATTTAATAGAGGAGGTTTTGGCGCCTTCGGCAAAAATAAAGTCCCGTGGTGGGGCCCTTTCTGTTTGGTTCATTTGTTTGATTCTAAGCTCCAGCTATATAAAGTCCCATGGTGGGGTATATACTTGATATTCATTATTGCCACCATTCTTACTTTCATCGGCGTCCAACTGGTGATGTTTCTTATTCTGTTGGATTTCACCTCTCAGATTTGGGACGTCTGGAGGATTCATCGCTAAAGTGCTTTCTTTTCTCTTCTTTATATGTCGCAGAATCAAAGGGTTATTGGTGGTCAAATCAAGGTCTAGCAACAAAGAATCAATGGCCTTTGAGCATTACTTTGCTCAGGAATGGAAATCTATCCAAGGTGTAGCAACAGACTCGGAAAGTTCCAATGGTTGCTTTGACTGCAACATCTGCTTAGAATTTGCACACGAGCCAGTGGTCACCCTCTGCGGCCACCTCTACTGCTGGCCTTGCATCTACAAATGGCTCCACGTCCAGAGCGCAGGCCTTGCCCCTGACGAGCACCCACAGTGTCCAGTTTGCAAGGCTGAAATATCTCACACCACCATGGTCCCCCTCTATGGCCGGGGCCAAACCCTTACCGAGGCTGAAGATGAAGTCAAGGCACCACATAGGGGTATAGTTATACCTCCTAGGCCTGCGGCATGCAGCGTTCGATCTCTCATATCTACCATGTCTAATACTGTTCAGCAGCTTCCGTACCGTAATCCTTATCAGAACCAACAGTACGACCATGAACCTCATCCATATGGAAGCCAGGGAGAGGATTCTACATCTCCATGGCTTAATCTTGGAGGGACTTCATCGGGTTTCCCGCATCCGGTCGTTGGCATGTTCGGGGAGATGGTTTATGCAAGGGTGTTTGGGAATCCAACGAGCTTATATGCATATCCAAACTCATATCACGTAATGGGGACTGGTAATAGCCCGAGGTTGAGAAGGCAGGAGATGCAAGCAGACAAGTCGCTGAGCAGAATTTCATTTTTCCTTTTCTGTTGCTTTCTTCTTTGCCTTATAGTCTTCTGAATGTAGTCAACTATATCCTATGTGGTAAAGAGTTTCGGTCCTGGGAGGTTCGAACTCTTGGATGCAAAAGGCGATGATTCGCAAGATCCATGGGCACATTACATTACAGGGTCTGAGATTTAACCTGAAGACTGCACAAAAGCTTTCGCACAGTCTTCAGAGAGCCTTTCCAGCATAAGAGGGTGTTTATGAGATTTGCAACCACCCTTCCTCTCCTCTAGGCTGCTGTTTTGTATACTTTGTAAAGATAAAGGACTTGGGGCTTATGAGCATGGATACAATACTTATTATATATCACTGTAATATTTTGATGAGATTTGCTTCATGCAACTTGCCGTCTTCATCTACCTTTTGTTCGAACATTCAATTTGAGCACTTACCCTCTTATCTGCCATTAGATACACAAATTTATTTCTTTTGTCCTGTGCTTTTTAACCGGACCTACCATCAAAATAGCTACTACGATATTTCAAAGCCAACCGAGCCACACCTTGAAATTCCATGATTCTGATTAATGATGTGACCTTCTCGGCGTAGAAAGGCATACTTTTCACACTGCAAATATAACATAATTTGATGTGCTAAATAAATTTAAAAATTTAAAACTTATAAATATAACAAATTTCAATTGAAACTGGTAGTCCAGCTTTGCTGTTGCAGATTACCTTCAGCTGTTTCTGAATTCTTTAAAGCAACTGCTATTAAAAAAATAGAAATGATAGTTGTTGATTGCTCAAACTTGCCTCTTACTATCATTTTAAAAAATATAAATAAATACAAATTGTGAAAAATAAAAATAATAATATTTACTCTTTTATAAAATGATTCTACCGTATTTATATATTTTACATAAAAAATATAAATTTTATTTTTAAAACGGGCTATATAACATTAATATACTTCATCACTACAAGTACTCTTAATTTTTTTTAAAAAAAAATTTAATTACAAGTATAACTATGCAATAATATATATATATATATATATATATATCAATCTAATATGATTAAAAAATAAATTTTATTAAAAATAATACTAATTTAAATTTTAAATACAAAATAATAATATTAATATGTAATTTTAATTGTATATAACTCTTTTTAAAGCACCTTAATATTTGCCGTGATTGGTGGCCAAACTCGATTCCAAATTATTGAAGGTGATGGGACATTCCCTCATCTTCATCAATCAACTGCTCCCAAGACATATATTACGCCATAAAATTCCTCCAAATAAATTAGGAGGCTGATAGCTTCCAGTCCCGGCTACCGTTAATTATATATAATATTTTTTAAAAAAGTTACAATTTATAATATCATTAAAAATTATTTTCTTAATTACAAAATTAAAAAAAAAAAAAAAAAAAAAGAAGAAGAAGTGAACAATAGCTCTGTAGAGCCGTAGAAATATCATTTCCCAATAGCCCAACTGTTTGGTCTGTGCCCTGACTCCAAAGCTTTTTCCCAAATCCCTTAATTTGCGGCAAATTATGCTTTGCTCGAGTTATATCTTTTCCACTAGAATTCGTCCTGCCTTCCGTTTCGCGTATTCTAAAAAATCATTTTTTATGTACATGCAAACACAACATACGTTAGGGCTGAAAACTGACCGGTCGGTTTCGGTTTATGCCTAAATCGAAATCGACCGACATTCTATATATATCAATACACACCGGCCGAAACTGACCGTGCTGGGTGGAGAAAACCGGCCGATTTCTTTGCCGGTCGGTTCCAATTTTCTGTTTCGTTTTGGGCCCTGTTTTGGGCCTTTTATCCATTAGATTTTTGAACTTTTTTTTTTAATTTTATTTTATAAATATATATATATTTTCCTATATATATATTTTAGGATATGATAGACCTAAAAAATCAGTTCACAAGCTCTACGAAAGCCTACAACGGTTCTCCGAGAGACAATATGTTGTAAATTCATCACTAATAATTCAACCGTTCTTAACTAATAATTCAATTCATCATACAAGATGTTGTAAATTCATCACACAAGATGTTGTAAATTCATCACTCATATTAAAAATAAATAAAAGTAATAAATAACTAAAGCATTCATCATATTAATTATTAACTAACTAATTACTATATTACTTACTACATAATTAAAAATAAATAAAAATAACTTCACTAGATATTTAGTATTACATATTACAAATTTGGAAAACAATTCAAGTTGTCTTAAGCATAGCAAAATGCAAGTAAAAAAAAAACAGGGAAACAGTTCTCGGAGCCAACGAACTCCGAAAAGGATCAAGCACACGACCTCCCGTACTAAATGCTGACTCGGACGCAACCGTGAAAACAGGCATGGCCAATAAGTCTCGTGCAATCCTCGCAAGTATAGGATAGTTAGCCTCATTTATTTTCCACCAAGTCAACAAGTCAAACGATTCGCTAAGTGCCTCACAACCATCTGATAAATATCGATCCACTTCAGTTTTGGTAATACTAGATCCGGTTGCGGAAGATGCCCTATACCACTCCCGGAACCATTTGGTCTCACGTTTGCCATCACCTTCATTCATGGATCTAGATGTTGGAGGGGGTTGAGAAACTGGGGTACTCGTGGTGGAACCGAATGCAGCATTATACTCTACATACAAATCTACTAATACCTGCCTCACATTCGAAACCAACTCCTCAACACGAAACTCATCATGAATTTTCTGCAATTCAAAAGTAAGAAGTCCCAACTTGCTTCGTGGATCAAGTACAACAGCAATTAACATGAGCAAGTTCATCCTATCTAATGACTCCCAATACTTATCATATTTGGTTCTCATGTTTATGGTCATATTTCTCAAACAAGTATTAGTACTCTCACTCAGCATAATCAATTCATTTTGGAGATCACAAATCTCTAAAAAACTGGTGTTGGCTGTCACATATAAAGATCCAGAAAATCTAGTAGTGGCTTCATAAAACATATCCAAAAACTTGACAAACACCCGCACTGTCTCCCACTCCGTAGCTTTAGGAGGTCCCATGTGCCCATCATCAAAGTAAGAGAGGAAATTATAATCCTCACTCTCCATCCGCCTGAAAGCCTTCTCAAACTTTTCAGCCGCCTCCAATATCAAATAGGTTGAGTTCCATCGTGTCTGTACATCAAGGCATAACATTTTTTTACACTCAATTTTTTCTTTTTCTGCACATCTCTTAAACTTTTCTAATCTTGCGGGGGATGAACGCACATATCTAACTGCATTTCTAACCATTGTAATGGCATCATTGCACTCCTTCAAACCCTCACTCACAATAAGATTCAATATATGAGCACAACATCTCATGTGCATATACTTGCCCCCCAACACATTCCCTGTCAAAAACCGTTTCAAATAGGAAATTGCAGTATCATTCGAACTTGCATTATCAACAGTTACAGTAAATATTCTATCAATCCCCCAATCAAGCAAGCACGACTCAACATATCTTCCAATGGTATCCCCTCGATGATTAGGGATTAAACAAAAATTAATTATTTTTTTCTGCAATTTCCAATTCTTATCAATGAAATGTGCAGTTAAACACATGTAATTCAAATTCTGTATTGATGTCCATGTATCTGTCGTCAAGGAAATCCTCATGCCACCATCTTTAAACACTTTTTTAAGTTTCCCCTTTTCTATTTCATACAACTTCATGCAATCTCTTGCAACTGTGACACGACATGGAACTTTAAACCGGGGTTCAAGAGACCAAGCAAATTTTCTAAATCCCTGTCCTTCAACAACCCTAAATGGCATCTCATCAATAATTACCATTTCTGCAATAGCCAACCTCGCAATCTCTTCATTAAATTTGTGGGTTACAAGAGTCCTTAATGTACTACCATCACTCTCTCCAACCCCCTCCTCAGGTGATGCCTCACCTGTTAATGTTTTTTGATACCTATCCAAAGGTCCACGTTTATGAGGATTTTTACGACACGAAGGCAAATGATTTTGCATCGTTGAAGTTCCGTTCCTCTTTGAGTGGCAAGCGTACATCTTGCCACAATAATTACATTTAGCCTTCGGATCATCTACAGGACAACCATCCACCTTCGTAAAATGATCCCATACAATCGACTTGTCCGTCCCTTTCCGTTTCTTAGGTAATGGACAAGTACTACTAGTAGGGGCACTAGGGGGTTTAGATATTTGGGTCTCTCTCACATCTTCTTCCAAATTAATTGTTGGTTGAGGTTCATTTGTATCAACATCAATCGGAGACGAAGAAGAATCCATCTAAATTATAAAACAAAATATAAATGTTATATGTTTATAATTTTAAGATCCCATACAACATCACAAGTTTGAAACATGGCAAACATCATAGATTCATACATATTACGAAACATCCCAGCAGCTAGTTTGCAACATGGCAAACATCACAAGTCTAAGACTCTAATCTAAGTTGTTCACTCATCTTCTCTCAATTTATATAAATAATTAACAACTAGTCATTCACATATTCACAAATCTGAAATATAAACTAGTCATTCACAGATTCATTCACAGTTACTAGTTATAATCTAGTACATATATAACAGAGTATATATATATATATATATAAAAACAGGATTATAATTTATTAATTTATATATATAAGTTACTAGTTATAATCTAGTACATATATAACAGAGTATATATATATATATAAAAACAGGATTATAATTTATTAATTTATATATATAAGTTACTAGTTATAATCTAGTACATATATAACAGAGTATATATATATATATAAACAGGATTAAAATTTATTAATTTATATATATAAGTTACTAGTTATAATCTAGTACATATATAACAGAGTATATATATATATATATAAAACAGGATTATAAATTAATTTATTAATTTATAAAAAAACAGGATTATATATGTATATATTAATTTATACATATAAGTTAGTAGTTACTAGTTATAATTTAAATATATATATTAATTTGCATCGTTTAAGACTATAAGTTACTATATAACTTATTATATTATTATATATACAGATTATATATATATAATTTATATATTTATATATATAACAGAGTATATAACTATATATATATAAAAGGATAAGGATTTAGTAATATACTCACCGTGGCCGGAGGGAGGAGGAGGGAGTCACCGAACCTCGTCTGCGGCGCGTTGAAGGAGAGAGTCACGGAGTGAGAGACTCGGAGAGAGAGAGAGAGAGAGAGAGAGAGAGAGGGAGAATTGGAATCTGACCAACTGAATACGGTCGACTAGGCCACGGTGCGATGTTGATGATGGTATAGTATTTAACTTAGGTTAATACTTGTACTTTTGGAGTTGTATCTCAAGTATTCTTTTGATCACAACCATTTTAGACTAGTGTGGTGATCACGGCTTTTTAGTATGCCTTTATGTATGAAATATGTTTCAAGTATTTGAGATATTTTTTGGTTTGGTGCATAGTTTTGCTAAAGAGAAAAATTATCCGCTGCGAATATTGCATAATGCTAGATGCATGTTAGGAACATTGCATCTTATCTATCATGAACGGGGGCAGGTAACCTTGTGTTGCATGTCTCAACGCTTCAAATGTCCGTTCAATCCCAAGCGAAATTTGGGGGCGTCACAAAGAGTCACGGAGTGAGAGACTCGGAGAGAGAGAGAGAGAGAGAGAGAGAGAGAGAATGGGGGGGGCGGCCGAATGAGGGAAAAGGGGGGAGGGGGGAACTGGGAAAGGGCCAAAGGAACCCTAACCCGTTCCCCACCAAACGACGCCGTTTGGTTTTAGACCAAACGGCGTCGTTGCATTAATTTTTTTTTCTATTTCATTTAAACAAAACGACGCCATTTCATATGAAACGGCGTCGTTTATATAAGTGAGTATATATATAATATATATATATATAACCGGTCGGTCGGTTTCTCGATTTTCTGTGGGGCTGAACCGGGACCGAGCCGACCGACTTCGGTTTTACTAAATTTCTACTGCCGGCCGACCGGTTCTTCGGCGGTTCCGGCATCCGGCGGTCGGTCTCCGTCGGTGGAAGTCGGTTTTACGGTTCCATGTACACCCCTACCATACGTTAACTATATTTGTTGACACATTCTTTTTTATTCTTAAAAAAATAAATCTTTTTTCTGCGTAAATATAAAAAACATTTCGCAGGGGAATAACATTAATTCGTATCAAGCAAGGAGAAATTATCAGATAATTTCCATTATTTTTAATAGGATAAAAGCTAGCTAGGATTACTACTCTCAACCAAGATACAAGAGGAAATGATTGAGAAACAGAAAGCAGTCCAGCACCGAATAATAATTTATAGGCAAATGAAGTCTAAGTTTCAAAACATTTGAAAAAATTTACTTCCAAGTATTATGTATTAATATATACACCAATTTAATATAATTAGTCAAAAAATAATTTTATTAAAAATAATAATAATTTAAATTTTGAATATAAAGAAATCAATATTGATACACAGATTAATACGCAACTTTACTTATAGTGAAATTCGAACAAAAAAACACATATCAAAAACTAGAAAGGTACTAACTTTCTCTGCCTCCACCACACTGCGTTTAGGTACTAAGAATACCTCAAATACTGTCAACACTTCTCATTACTATTAATTATTTTATTATTACTTTTCACCTAATTTTACTAGTATTCATTACTTTTTACCTACTTTTATTATTATTCATTACTTTATTATTATTTTTCATCTACTTTTTATTACTATTTACAATTTTTCTCAACACTTATCAACATCCAAACCCACCATTATGTTAGGCACGTGCAGACTGCCAATACAAGATGTTAGGCCAAGCTCTGCAATATTGTTCAATATTGGATATTGTCATAGAGATCTTCAATGACAAAGATATTAAAAATTAAATTTTTTATCTTTTTTTAATAAAATTTATAATAACAACAGAAGATGAAATAAAATATATTATAAAAATAAACGAATTTCAAGTAAATATATAATATCGAGAAAAAAAAAGATATATTATTGGGAGGGGTTGGGTGTTGTCTGGTGGGGCGGTGCAAGAGAACCCATTGATAATAATGGGGGGAATCTTACAATATTTGTTTCTCAAAGTTGTGCACCAACTTGGACAACAAGGGAGGAAGAGACCGATGTCACTCACTATTTTTAAATATTATCTATTCAATTCCAACCAAAACACAAATTACAATGCTATTTTTCCATATGAACGAGGAGGTCTTTGAGTGCATTGACGTGTGATGTGCTGATCTTCGATGTTTCTCGGAGACAACTGGCAAGTTGGTCTGATTTTAATCCCACAATATTCAATTTCCTCGAATCCCCCGAAATTTAATCACCTTTTTAGTTGCCTAAACCTAAACCTTATGACTTTTGAGGTTAGCCATTGAAATGTTTTTCCAAAAAATAATGTAATCCGAAGAGTTTTTTTATTTTTATTTTTTGACGTTTTTGTAAAGTTTGTTTGTCTATATATGACGTTATAACTTATAGGGACTCTCCAAAGACTGTTTTTTCCTCTCGTTTTCAACCTTATTTTCTGCGTCTGAAACTGAAAGCCAGCAAATGACTTTGATTAGTACTTAGTCTTTCCAGCTGTCTTCGGCCATTTACAAGGAAATAACCTATTTTCTTGGGGGTTAAAAACCTAACCTTCGTACGTAAGAAGAGCCACGTTTAAAACATACAAACATATAATAATGATTCTATTCCAGATGTTTTGTTTAAACAGTAAAGTTATTTTTATCCCTTTTTATTATTATAATTTTTTTAAATTTTTATATAAAATATAATAAATAATTTAATTTTTTAAAATTTTTAAATAATAATATTTAAACAATATTTTATTTAATTTTTATTTCAATTCATCACATTTCAATCCACTATTTAAACAGCACTTTAATGTAATTAGTTGTCGTGCACGGCATTTTTCAGCATGTACATGAAACCAAAACAATCATTACGTAAATGAAAAATAATCACTTTGAATTTGAATTTTCGATAAATTGAGACGTCGGATTGTTATCACGATATTTTTTAATTTAAAGTAAAGATCTTTGTTCTCATATAAAATTAAAAAAAGAGATCAAAATCTTTTTAAATTTAGGCGGTGCTACTCGGCCAATTAGAATGCACCGCTCATTTTGACCATAGTGTGAGGAAGTAAGTGGAGATGACATAATAGTATTTTTCTTTAAATTTTTAGGATACAAAACTTTAACCCATTTTCTTGTTAGAATGTTTTCGACCAGTTTTGTTTTATGTTTTTTTTTTTAATAAAATTTTTAAGAAAGTTCTAAAAAGCGTGTGATGATGTATACCTTAGGTAAATATTGGTCATCAAATTATATACTTTATATTAATTTAATTAGTTTTTGGTAGTGGGAGGGGTAAAGATTTCGGGAAGATCACCCCCACTTATGCACTTAAAATGATTAAAAAAGTTATCATCCTAGAAAAAACAACTTGTAATGATTGCATTCCTAGGAACATCATAATCACCCTTCACCAAAAGAAAATAATGATGACTTGGGGAAGATTTTTACATACTAAAAACAGTGATTGATGAAGATAAGTGAGATGATTTCTCATATATTATTCTACAAAACTCCAAGCATGATTGACCCCACCGACTCGTAGTCACAGACTCACAGTATCTTGTTCTGAGATATATATCATGATCCTCACGTAATTCAACTTGCTACGTACCATCAATTTGAATTTATTTGTGCAGCCCAACCCTACCGTACGTCACTCGCTAAGCTTGATTTTCCCTTGCCACCGTGAAGTACTTACTACTCGAAGCTTGTTGGAAACAAATTGCAAGACTTTGCTTTCTGACTTGGGCTTATCCAGCTTGATGTGACAACCATCATCTTGGTGGAATACCAGTGCATGATAATGATGCTAGATGTCGACTTTGCCACTTTTAAAAGAAGTTTTTCTAACCATCGTTCATACATTACAAACTATACATCTATTGAAGAAAAAAATAAAAATAGATGTATGTCGTAGGGACGTTAAGTAGAATTTTTCATTTTCAAAACCGACCCACTTCTCCGCCCATTGCCACTCGAGCTAGCTCAGGGACTTTTGGTACTTAATTTACTCCCAGTTTCATCATTTCATGCATATAATCAAAAGATTTCCCTTTTGCTTTTGTTTGGGGGTGCAAAAGGTAGTGGGCATAAGGGCCTATAAAAGGAAGCACGAGGGAGGCTGAGCATGACCTTTGTATTCCATTAAAGCCATCTTTTATAGTGCTTGCTCATAACCCGTGGTTGTCTTTCTGATAATTATAGAAGAGATGTTACAACTCCAAGAAGAAATGAAAAATAATGGGAAATAAAATCAGGTGGATTTTGGAATGGCTTTTACGATTGCCAAAAACAAGTCATGCCTATAACAATTCTTTTCAAAGGAAAAATAATTTCTAGGACGGTCTTGAGCAGGAACGTGGTAGAGAATATTAATGGATCGAAAGCACAAGCCCTAGCTCAATGAATACCCAGCTGAAAATCCAATACTAATGGACTAAGCCCAAAGTGACTAGAAACAGCCCAAAGGTAGTAAATAAATAACTTTGGGCCCGAGATCCATACAATTTCCTAATTCATTTATTGGCCAGGTTTTGGATGCACAAAGAGAACAGGTTTGCCTCTTTTTGTCTCTCCTGCAGAGTGCAGTCCAGATAAATTTGCCATGATAGAGAACATAATTGTAGAATTATTCATCAATTTCAGAACTGCATGGTGTAGATACTACCAGTCAATAGTTTGATACCATAAAAGGCCAGCCAAATTTAAATAATAAAATCGCATGAAAACTAAATTAAACTAATTTAACCGTTGGCTTTTATGGGAAGATATTATGTAGAGAGTAATTCTACTCATAGGCCACTTAAGTCTTCAACACCAGACTTTTTTTTTTGTAAAAAAAAAAACGATTAGTTTAGAAGACTACTCCCCACGTTTTCCATTTCTCCCCCAAATCTTCCACTCGGATTCGCCCCTCCGCTATTTCCTTACGAACCCCAACTGAACAATGTAGGGGAATCAATCATTTTCAATCCATTTCAGTTTGTTTGCCCAGATTGCATCGAATGACATGTAAATTTGAGCAACCTCCTATATATTGCTTCACGCTAGCTTTTACATAATGAATCAAATCAGAATGAACAAACAGAAAAAAAAAAAAAAAATGCTACATTTAAAAGCAAGATCGAAAGAGAAATGCATAATCTTTTAGGCAACATATTATAATCCTTGACTACATCTACTCATCAATATCCGAAGCAAATGTTTGCATCAATCAACAATCGACTATTACCAAGTAAAAAAAAAAAGAAGACAGACATTTATCCGCTCAATATTTCATTGTTAAGGAACAAAACCGAGGTGCACCTACATCATCCAAAAATTTCTGGTCACTGCTACCTAAGAAGTGTAAGTTACAATGAAGCCAGAAGCCACCCCCGCCAGATAAGAAACTAAGGCGGGCGATGAAAGGAAAACTAGAGACAAAAAATAATAATAATAATAATAAAAGAAGAAAAACGACGTAGTCAACAGTTTAGGGAGAAGGGGATGGTGTCAATGGGAGAAGGGAGTGGGCATTCTCAGATCTGTTAGGACTTTTCTCAAAGGATGGTGTCGATGGGAGAAGGGGATTTGGCTGGGTTAGGGAGGGAGTGTTTCTCAAATCTCTTGGTGTATGTCTTGAGGGATGTCGACGGGTTTGTCACATTCAGCAGAGGGATGGAGAGAGGGATTTTGTGGGAGATTTTTCAGTCTTCTACCTGGTTTCTCCAGGGGTGTCGACCAAGAAAGACGATTCAGTTTTGGAAGGGGGGAGAGGGATTCGGCAGGGAGGGGGGAGAGCAAAGAGGGATTAGACCCTTTTTAAGAGACCGGGTCTGCCAGCTCAGTTGGTGTGTAGTGTTGGAGACTAAACTGGCCTATGAGTAGAATTACTCTTATGTAGAACAATGACAAAGTTGATTAGAGATCAGTGAGTAGAAGATTCGGAAGCCAAAAAATTGCAGTCTCAATTGGTAATCCCATATCCTGCATTACTGCGTTTCATGTCCTGAAATAATCCCATCATCCATAAACATGACGAAGGAAACCCTGACACTCCTGGCATGGCATATGGAAAAAGTTTACAGAAGATTTATAGGCTCCTGAGCTTGGGGACCTAAGATGTTTTGGCAAATCAGAAGCTGCTATCCCCAGTCAAAATATTCCCTTCCGTTTGAAAGTGTTCATTGGAGTTTGATTTCAAATCCTTAATGTATTTCAGTAACCTGTCGTGAGCAAGAGCAGAGAATATACCCTCAACCCTAAGTAAATCTATGAACTTGTCAGCTCCTTCCACATCTCCCTTCCCTTCCAAGTACTCCAAACAGGTTGCCAATATTTCCTTGTTGGGTTTGCATCCAGGTGGGCATAATGCAACTGCTTTCCTCATAGTCTCCAACGCCTTTGATATTTCATTATCTTCAAGATATCCACAAGACAAATAATACCATGAATCAAATGAAGGCTTTCCTCCTTTAGTCATGGCCTTGTTTACGAGGGCTTCAGCCTTTACTAGAAGACCCTTTCTACAATATGCATCAATCATTAAGTTTGGAACACGAAAGTCCCATGATAATATCATGGATTCCCACTCCTCAAAAATCTTCTCTGCACCTTCGATATCATCAAATGCTAAAAGTGAGCTTATCATGCTTATGTAGCCCTTATTGTATATTTTTTCCTTCTCCTTATAAAGTTCCCAGATGCGGTACAGCTCATCCTTCTTCCCCATTTCTGCATACAGTTTGAGAAGCAGATTGAATGCAAGACTGCTCCTTTTGGAATTTGCTATCAGTCCCTCCAATTTCTTCACCATTTCCGAAGCCTTGTCTAGTAGCCCAACTTTTAGATATCCACTTGCTGCAATGGAATAAGATTTCCAGTCCAGAACTATATGTGGATCAGCTTCCATCCTTTTAATGGTCTTGTTTATTCCCTCCACATCAGAGAGGGCAGCATATGCACTAAGCCGGATGCTGAGAGTGTATTTGTCAGGATTGATGCCCTTTTCCTCCATTTTGAGCACTAAGGCATCCAGTTTTTCATGTTCCCCGATTTTGTAGTACATATTTATCAGAATATTATAACATAAAGGTGTCCTAGCAAACCCCATGTCTATAATCTTCTGCATAACAAGCTCGGCTTTCTCCATAGACTTTTCATAGGCACAGCAGTTGAGAAGAGCAGTATAAACCACAAAACCTTTCAAGTGTTTTGGGATGTTATTGAAATAATTCTCTACTTGTTCTAGGCCATGAACTCTCGAGATTAAGTTCATCCGCGTGGCAATATCATCTGTTGACAGTGGCATGTACCTTTTCTCGCTCATCCATGCAGATATCTGGAAAAAGAACAAGCGAAAAAAAAATCAGGTATAAGAATTCTGAATATATATGATATGAATAAACATGTTTGCATAAATGAATGGGATTGATCAACCTACCACTAAATACCTAACCCAGAGCTTTTGGCATTATTGCAGTTTGAAGGAGGTGGGAAAGGGTCAAAAAGGGGCTTGGAGGGGTGGGGTCTGGGGTGAAGGATACTTCTGCACCGAGTACATATAAATCAAATCATCAACTAAGCATTTCTAAAGATAGGCATGATTTTAAACTTGCACCGCTTAGATTAACTAGTTATTTCAATAGTTGACACAAAAAACCTCAAGAATGTTCAAGATGCCCCCATTCATATTCAAAGCAGCAGGAGAGAGAGTCCAAAAATCCTTATAAGTTATAAAAATACTCAACAGAACTAGATATGAGCCAGCCCGTCGCTAGAGAATCTTTGCCTTGCCAATGTAATCATAGCAAACATACAGTACACTCAAATAGCGAGCGAACAAAACCCATGAAGTATAAACACATATCCACTTGGAGTTTCATCATTGCAAGGATACAGCGTTAAGGCAGCAGAGCGTACCACCTTTCAACAGTGATGTGCCTTATACTTCCATGTTAAATAGTTCAACACTATTATTATTATTTTTTTTATAAGTAATATCTCAACACAATTTTACCATGCAGGCTTGTGAAATATAGTTCAGTGATATGATAAATATTCTCCACCTCGATCAGCTTGATTATTTCTCCCAAAAGTACTGGCTTCAACTTAAAAAAATATGTCAAAATTGAAGGAAAAAAAAAAGCAAAGAGAAAAGTACCCACTGCCAGACCAATCAACAATTTATGTTTATATTGGCCATCATTTCTCACTTATTCCTAAAACCGACTTTATAAACATCATCTCATTAGTCTATAATACCTTCATCACCAAGGACAGAAATTTCTGTGGTCTAACTCTAAGAAACAAGAATGACAATTCGCAGCTATTTAGAACCATGATGTTATATATAATTCTCCCCCCATATCGATCTTTACACCCTTTGGCCTTAACTGGTGGATTATGACGGAAATTAATGAAAGAAACAACAATAATCATATAAGAAACGACAATTCGAGGGAATCATAATTACCCCTTCTTTTCTAACACTTTTAATCCTATTCATTTTCACGTAGTAGATGATTTTCAAATGTCACGATGTAACTCAAACCGGGAGAACAGAAAGAAGGGAATTATCATTATTATTTAAAAGATCCAAACTCGACCTCGAGAGCGTGCTTGAAGCGTTTGTAATCTCTGAGCTCCTTGATGATCCTCTGAAGCTCTTCTTTGTTCACATGCCTACCTTCTTGGATCCACTGATCCAGAATTGGCACAACGGAAACGTTAGGGTCACCCACCGGTGATATCCTTCTGTACAGAGAAACTCCGGCATTCGAGGAGAAGAAATAAGCCAAAAGCTTTTGAGCAGGGAACAAAGGACGCAGAGGCAATATTCTTGGCAATAAAAGCTTCATTTGGACTTTGGAGGAAGAAACAAGCAAGCAAAGCCAAGAGGGGTTTTTGGGTTTCAGGGTTTTAGTTGTTGAAGACGAGGGAGAGACTTCGTATACGTCCAGATAGATTTTGGACGAAAACTCGTGATGGAAAACCGGGGTTTCGATGTGTTATTCATCTCACTACAAGCCCTAGAAGAGATGCTGTACCGTATATCGGCTCAAAAATGTCAAAAACAGAGCAAAACAGTCAAGATGCGGCTGATTGTTGCTGCCCAGGATCGAACTGGGGACCTTCAGTGTGTAAGACTGACGTGATAACCACTACACCACAGCAACTAGCTTGACCTCTGAGGCACCCATTATTATAATTAGCTTCAGAACACTGCTACTCGAGCATCCAAAATTTGACGGAAATATATATTTTTTAATTTTTAATTTTCTTTTCGCTTTTTGAATCTTTTTAAAAGATGAACCAGTTATAAAAATCTTTCTTATTCAAAACAAAGTTGAAAAAATTCGGTTAATTTCGGTATTTTGGGGGTGACTCCTTAAGCATCAATTCTGATAACTTTTATAAAAATTCATTTTATCTGAAGTTCAAGCAAAATCAAGTTAATCAACAACATGTATTAAACTTTATTTATTTGTTTTCAGCAGTGTATATAAATATATATATATATATAGTTGTCATAAAAAAATTTTATATAATTAAATTTATAAATTGACATAAATTGATACAGTATAATTATTACACTTTAACCTGGATTTTCCCTATATCACTAGACCTTGTTTGATTAGACAAATAAAATGAAATAAAATAAGATTTTTTGAATAATAATAAATAAAATATTATTATAATATAATTTTTTTAATTTTAATTTTATATTGAGATTTAAAAAATTAAATTATTTATTCTATTTTATATATAAATTTAAAAAAATTATAATAATTAGATAAATAAAATTATTTAGTTTTGAATCTTGATTAATCAATCCGGCCGTAATTTAACGTAATACGACCTAACCACATGAACAGTCAAATCGAGTTTGCCGACAACTCTGGACGGATCTCTAGCTGATTCTACACTTCTTCTCTTTATTTTTAGGACAGTGCTGAATAAGATCAATATAAAATGACCACGGGTAATGACCCTATAAGCACGTATATGCATTAAATATATCACAGCCCACTATTCATTTGATAAAGCTTTCTCCTATTATTAATATAATAGCATGAAAATGACATTTCTATCATGAACGTGCATGTTTGCGGCGTGATTATAAAAAAACATGAGTGACGAGTTATTAAAAATAAAAATAATTATTTATGATAGTAATAAATTTATTTTAATAAAAGATATTTATTTAAAAAATAATTAATAACAAATAAATAATTTTCTTCTAAACGTACATAATTTATCGTTACCCTTAGGTTAATAAATTATTAACCTATCTGTTCGGAGCCTAATTAGGAAGAAGAGTACTGCTACGGCCACCGCTGGGGGCTCTCGCTAGGCCAAAATATTTTTTTCTTATTTTGTTTTTTTTTTCACATCATTTTTTAGTAGTTTTAAATATTTAAAAAAATATAAAAAATCACAATAATATTAAAAAAAAATTTCTTAATCACTAAGAAAATTAAAAAAAAAAAAAAAACTGGGAGTGGTGGCTCCCAGCGGGCGATATAGCATTTTCCTTAGGAAGAAATGGATAGGATACTAATTAAGATAGCGATGCTCATGACTAATCACATCATCACCAAGAGCATGCTGTTATTTCTTGGTGTCATTGGAATTTGGCAGAGACATGAGAAGAGATAATGAGAGCATTGGCATTGATTTCATCAAAAACCAAGCCAAATGCATAAATTGATGAAGTAGTGTAAAATACCGCTGCATTGATCTCGACAAACATTAAAATGTGAAGTTTTGACCTACAATGATTCTCCCGTTTCCTTCAAATTTGAAGGCTACTATTCGTTCATCAACCATACGTTTTATTCCAGTTTTAATAACAGAGGCTTTTTATTATTTCGTTTCTCTCTCTCCTTTCCCTCCCCGCGTGTTCTCTCCCCTTTTCTCCCTTTTTGGTTCTTCGCAGTGCACCCTAACCTTCTGGCCTCTCTTCGATTCTTCACACGGAAATGAAATTGGTTGCAGAACACCAGTTTCTCTTCATCAAAATTTCGCGCGAGCTTCTTCTCCGAAGGCATCCCGCGTGTTTTCTCTCCCCCTTTCTCTCGTTTTCAAGCTCTGCACCGCTTCTTCCTCCCTACGATTCTTCACGTAGAATCAGAGTAAGGCTTTTCGCTAGGTTGGTCTCTTCTCAGGTTCGCGAGACCTCAACTCATATTTCAGGTTCGTCTCATGCCAAAGATTTCAGGCTTTTTGGCATCTTGAATATGTTTTTAACGAGTATTTTCAATAGATATCTAGCATTCGATTGTTTTTAACGAGTATTTCGCTAGGTTGTTTTTTTCTTCTTTTCAATTTTACTCGCGTCTCATGTGCATAACTGGATACTTTTCAATAGATATCTAGCATTCGATTGTAATCCTTGTAGTCTCACTGCACTTACATTTGATCCGTTTGGTTGCCAAGAATATGGAAGAAGTGAAAAGAAATGAAATGTGATTTAGAGCCCTGTTTTTAAAAAATTGGCTTTGACAGGATTAAATTGCCACTATAACTAGGCCTGCAACTCGGCTGGAATAGTCGGTTTTTTATCTGATCTGACCCAAATCATGTCCAGCTAAGTTGGTAACCCGATCCGATCCGATCCGATCAAAATGAAACCGGGTCGAACCCGTATGACCCGACATAAAAACCAGATGAAGAAAGAAACAGGCACCGTCTAGCGTCTTCCTCTTCCCACCGAGCGCCCCCGTGGAGATTGGCTCCCACTCTTCACTAGACAAAAACTTTTTTTGCACAAAATCTATAACCAAACTCGGTCTCAAATCTTGGTCTTCCAACTAAGACCCTCTCACCGACGCATCCTTCACATTTTTTCCCAAAAAATCCGATCAGAAAATCCCAAAAAATCCCATCCGTCATTGTAAGAAAATCCCAGAAAATCGATTATTCACTTCGCTGACCTCTATATCCCTAAAGTCTGAGAAATCCACAGCCCTTCCCACACCTTCACCAAGACCAAGATTTCGGACGGTTTGATTCCACAGAGGGAGAGAGAGAGATGTTGGAGCTATTATCGCCTTGCACATCAGAAAGAGAAAAAAAAATAGAACAAAAAATAAAGCCAATCATCTCTACCAATCGTTCTAGGTTTCCACTAGAACGGAAATCAAAACTGGGAAAGAAAAACAGAAAGAAACTAAGAAGGAAAACTCAATGTCTATTGCTCCTTATTTATATACTGATTTGAGGCCCTGTGCTTGTCTATAACACTTGTGTCTCCAACCGTCTGTGTTGCAAAGAGAGACCTGTTTCAAAGAGTTCCTAGAATACTTAGGGCCGTCTTAGGCCACACAGGTGACTGCAGAGGCTTTGCTTGTCCAAAGACAGTTTCCGTTGATTCATCTCTCTTGCAAGGAATTCATGGATTCACCAATATCCCACTTCACCCCTGTTATTTTTCTTCTTGTTTCCGGCTGGTGCTATGTTGTCGGCATTAATGGTTTCTGCTTCCCTTGGAATCAACTATGGTCAAATTGGAGACAATCTTCCACAAAAAAAAAAAAAAAAAGCGAAACTTGCTCTTTTTTTTCTTTTCTAACCGTTTCTTATCTACCAAACAAAAACTGAAACAGAGAGTTTGGAACATCCTTAACCGGAACTTCAACAGAGAAGGACTTCCAATTCAAAACATCACTAAATGGTGGAAATAGTGGTCTGAAATCAGAACAGGAACACAACCTGCGTATATGGCCTCCACAACTCTTGGGCTTGCAACTTTGTACCCACTTGGGCACATACAATACTTGCTCTTTCTCATCATGTCTCGGGAGAAGGGTTTGAGAGAACTGAAGGGTACTTGGGTAAGAGTAAATTTTATGTCGATCGGTGGAAGACGAGAAATCCAAACCCGTTGTTTATCGGGTTGGTAAACCGATTGTCTAGTAACCCGGCATTTGCTGGTTCAGGTCGGATCGGATTTCACGGGTCACTCGGTTTGACGGGTTAATTGCACAGGCCTAACTATAACTAGTGCATATAGTGGTATGAGGCTCAGTTAAGGGAATATTTTACTGTTGAGTTCCCAACATCAACATGTCTGAAGTTAATTTCTTTTTTCGTTTCATATTATCTCGATATTCTTATATTAATGAATAGCATAATATAAACTATCCTCAGATCCAAGCATTCTGCCTGTTTGATTTCTGTTCTTAGAGAATGGACTCTCTCCCTGATGCCATTCTTCAGCATATCTTGTCACAGATAAACACTTAGATATTCTTGCCCCGCTGTAAATGTCCCTGTTTGGGATCTTATGGGCTGAGTGTTCATCAATAAGATATCCTGTTGTAGCTACTTCAATAACATTTGTGTTTATGTTTGTACATAATCTGAATGTTGGAAAGGTTATTTATTAGCTCATTATATTTCTGCATTGAATCTAAGATTATGGAGATATGCAGCAGACTGCTAATTTGGGTTTTCAAATGGTCAATTTTTACCTGCAATATTTTAATCTAAATGTTGGCTATATTAAGAAATATATATTGATGGTCCGGTTAATTTTCTCTCAAGGTATTGATGCCTTTTGGCTATTAATCTAGTAACAATATTGACTATTAACAATAATTTAAGTATCAAATTAAATTATTAATGTACATATGGTTAGTGTAATTGTAAAATATGAAAATAAAATTAAAAATATTATAATAAAAAAATAATATTATATTATTATTTTGATAAATTAAATGATTAATTTAATATAAAATAATAAATAAAAAGTTTATATTTATAAAAAATTTATACTTTTTACTAAATTTTAAAGACAATTTTAATAAAGACAATGTCAATGATACGAGAGATCAGATTTTGAAAACTGAGTCGAAGAGTTATTTTCTTTGCTTTGTTTGGGTCAGTGTTGGCGGCCCTACTTGCTTTAATTTACATATTTTTCGTCGACTGTGTCGGGGGACCCGAGACAGTGACACAGGAGAGTAGATAATATTCAATGCACACTTAAGAATCCTCATGCAGTAGTACTCCTTTTAATCAGTCAACAAGTTTTAATTTTAATCATAAAATAATTATATAAAAATAATTTTATATATTATATTAAATTATAAAATAAATTTAACAAATCATATAAATTTATATTTATTTATTTAAAATTACTATATATTTGTTTAATAATCCTACTGAATATTGGCTGTACCCAAGGTCCTGTGTTCGGTGTTATGGGACCGAATATTGTTTGTAAATTCAGGCAAAGCTCGAAATATATATTCCTTCTCCAAGAAAGATAAAAAATAAGCCAAATCCTCTCTCTATTTTCACTTGAAATAGAGAGAATCGTGTTATTCCCGCCGAAATATTTGACTTTTTTTTTTCTTAAATTCTCGTAGTCGTTATCAATCAACTAATAATATTAAAAAAAACATTTTAATTACAAAAAATTTTATAAAAATAAATTCATAAATTAATGCAGATAAATATCTTACGTCGTATTATACTACTTTTATTATAAATTTATAAAATAAATTTAACATATCGTATTAAATTATGTTAATTTATTAATACTTTACTTTTATAAAAAAATTTTATAATTGTAGCATGTTTCTTATAACACATATCTATATATATATATAGAAAAATTTTATTCATCATTCCTACACACTAAATACCATACTTATTATAATTTTTTTTCTCTTATAAAATATGTGATATATTAATGATAAGTAAAAGAATTTAATTAATTTTAAAAAATAAAATTAATAATTTTAAAAATAATAAATATAATACGTGAAAATGATGAAAAATTCATATATTATATAATATATTATACACACACATGCAGCTAATAACTCCTGAAATGCGAGTACTTGTATTGTACCATTCGTTGCTTTTGTCAATTAAAGTACATTATCAGTCATATATAATATAGGATCGGGCTACTAGCCTAATATGCCGCGCAGAGGACGTGCCGCCCATTTTTTATTTTTATTTTTAAATTTATTATTATTATTTATTTAAATATTTTTAAAAATAAAAAATACATCAATACATTTAAAATTATTTTTTAATCATTTAAAAAAAATGATTAGCAGCCAACTAAGTGGTCAAGCCCACGCGACATAGAAGCTTTTCCTATAGAATTTTATTACGTCCAAGTAAAGTTATGTACTAATCTGCATATCAATATTGTTTCATTCATATTCAAAATTTAAATTAATATTATTTTTAATAAAATTTATTTTTTAACTAATCATATTAAATTAATACATATATTAATGCATAGTCCTACTTATAACTAAGATTTTTCCTTTCTATATAATATTCCAATCTTTTGGTAAGAATTCAAAAGTTCAAAACGGTTGCTAGAATATTTATATCTCTTTTTGCTTTTTCGGAAAGTTGCATAAATACACTAAATAAAGAAGGGGATATTTTTTTTATTAAAAAGAAAAAAGAAAAAAAATAAAGACAAGAAAAGTTTCTTCACGGCACTGGCCTCCTACTTTCCTTCGACAGTGATATATATAAGTAAGAAGGTCAGAAAAGAGGAACAGCTTGGGCACTCCATGAATAAATTAGCTTATTAAAAGTATGGCAAGAGAAGTGTTGGAGCTGGAGCAGGGAACCAGCAAGAGTGCTACCTCTTCAAGCCAGTCTCCGAGAGCAAGGTGCCCGGCTCCCTTCTTGTCGAAGACTTACGATTTGTTAGAAGGAGAAGATGATGATATTGATGATGATCGTGGAAAGCTGAGAACTGTGTCATGGAATGCGGAGGGAACTGGGTTTGTAGTATGGTCTCCGGCCGAGTTCTCGGAGCTCGTACTGCCTAAATATTTCAAACACAACAATTTTTCTAGCTTCATTCGCCAGCTGAATACCTATGTAAGCTAGCTAGCTGTACCTGTACTCTCATCTGTCTATGCCTCATGTCATGCTTTGAAATTCAAGAACATGAATACTGTAATTAATCCTGATCTTCAATGTTAAGAGTAAATTTGCCATGCACCTCCTTAATTTCTATGCCGAATCTAGGTAGCAAAAGTTGAATATATATATATATATAAGTAATACGGTCGTATGCAGCTCTTCTTACCCGTATTCATATGTTGAAGTTGAATGTGCTTAGATGTTTGATATATCTATCATGCCCAGTTTTTTCATTTCTCAAAGCAATTTAGGGTACTGAAAGCCGATGATGTTGTACTGAATCATATTATGTTCGACCCAATATGTCATAATTAATAAGGCAGGGGGAATTTAGAAGTCAAAAGAATGTGATTTTTTTAAACGAGTCAAAATAATCGGGCAGGCAAGGAAAAGGGAGAAAGGCCGGATGTCGTGTTCACACGACAAATCATAATGCTCTGAATATTCCTAGCTAGCTAGAGTGGGACACTGTACGTACGTACAACTCGATTACACAATGGAAGCTATGTATTGTGATCTATACATGTTTGGGTATTGGCCGCAATTCTTTGCTAAGTACCCTTTTCAATGTTTTCATACCAAAACGCAGGGATTCAAGAAGACATGCTCCAAAATATGGGAATTCAAGCACGAGAAGTTCCAGAAAGGGTGCAGGCATATGCTGGTGGAGATCACCAGGAAGAAGTGCGAGCCAAGTGTCTTTCCAGCGTACCTGAAGGCTAATTCTGAAGAGAGCACGATGACAGCCATGGATCAGGAAAGCAATCGTCTGCAACTCCTCAAGGAGAACGAGGTCTTAAAGAGAGAGAATTTGGAACTGCAGATGCAAATAGCACAGTTCAAAGCATTAGAAATAAAGTTGATGGATTACCTTGCAAAATACATGGTGGGAAACAAACAGAACAAAGTTAGGAGGCTATGTTAATTTAGGGTACTCTAAGCTGAATTAATAGACAAATGTTCACTTGTATTATGGCCTTAGAAACTATTTTTCCGTTTCAATTCTCTCGTGGAAAACTGAAAAAGGAATCAAATATCACATATCCTTAAAGCTCAATCAATCCTTTTTTTTTCTTCTTTTCTGGAGGTTATCAATTAGGTATATTGTGAAGCAACTTGAAGAAAAATGTCTTTATTTTGTTGGTAGATACATATGGTAATCTACAATGTCTAATTAACTGCCTCTCATATTTCTTAGAGACAATTTCACACATGAAAATTTATTCATTGACAGTGATTCGATATAAGTCTTTAGATTCTATTTTATAATAAAAATAATTTTATAATGTTATGAAATATCACGTTAAACCACATTAGTAAGTAAGCATCTCTATGAAGATTCTTACTCATGTATATATAGAGCAAATATTTCTCAAATTCTTGCAAGTTCAGTTATACTATCGTAAAATGTCTATTTATTTTACAATAAAAATAATTTTAGAATCTAATTATCATTTCAAACACTTCGCTTGTAAAGTAATTTTGTTGTGATTCGCTTTATAAATCTAATATTTCTCCAATAAACCATAAAACATCAATTTCTTTCGGAGAAAAAAAAATGGAACTCTTCTTTTCTACATGTTCTAGGACGCATGAGTCCATGACAGAGCAGATCAGTTGGGCTCTTACTGTAGCACACGACGATGAACCGAGGCCTATATCTTAGCCCAAACCCAAAACAATATTCGAGCCCATATTTGCAATTGGACTCAAGCAGCCCCGCTTAGCACTTAGAAGCTCATATTCAAAAGCTTAAACTCCACTGGCCTCCCATTTCCATCGCCCCTTTTCCTCTCTCTTATCTCTAACTTCATAACTGTGTCCCGTGAATTTTTTCTCATGCGGCTCACAAACTTGCATATGAAGGTTTCGAAATTTTGATAAACAGGATGAGAGAGAGAACTTCCAATCTGAAAAGTTTGCATGTCGTTAACACCTCAATGAAAACTGGATTTACACGTCTTATTTTCGATTGTAAATTGTTTACACCAAAGTAAATTATGTAGCAATTACATGTAAACCTTGCCAACTAATGACAAGATAAAACCACTTGAATTACTCCAAGGTTACACCTGAATGTTAGGATGTTTTGCACACAACCCTCATCCATCATAACGTGTATCTATGTATCTGTCAAAAATAATGCCCAAAACCCTTATGAGTATCAAGAAATTTATAAGAACTATACAAAGTCAAACTTTTACAACACGAATGATTCGATAACACGCTTCTGACAGAAGAAAGTTGGTGTAAAAATTGATGTCCTGCATTATTTGCTAAAACTGAACCGAACCTACTTAGATAGAGTAGATTTCAGCTCTCCGTTGTTTTGCAGCTCCATTACAATGTCACAACCTCCTATTAGTTCGCCTTCATGGTAAAGCTGAGGGAAAGCTGGCCAGTTGGAGAGGACCTTCAGCCCCTGCCTCACTTCATCATCGGTTAATATATCAAAGAACCCGGAATTTACGAGTACCTCCAGTAGGGCATTCACAACTTTGGAACTAAATCCACATCTGGGAGCATCAGGGGTACACTTTATAAAGAGCATTACTGGAGAACCACTTATAAACTTCCTCAGACGATCTTCAAGAGTTTCCTTCTGAACAATACCTTTCTCCACTAAGACCTTTAGTTCCCCACTTTTCTGCATTTCCAGCACAATGTCCGATCCACCAACAAGTTCACCCTTAATATAATTGAGGGTAACTGGACCATGGTTTGAATAAATTTTGAGTCCTTGACGGACTTCTTCATCAGAAAGAACGTCAAAACTCTCAAACTCCACCTTTTCTTGTCTGAGGATTTCAACTACCTTCCGGCTAAAGCCGCACTTGGGTTCGTCTTGTTTTCCCTTCATAAACAGCATAACTGGGCCTAAATTGATCAGGCTTTCAATTCGAGAGGTTAAGATAGAACTTAGACCAGTGGATTCAGAGATTCCACCCTTTCCACTTCCAGGTTCGTTCACTTTTACCTCATTAGAAGCATTTGTATTGATCCCGTAATCTCTGAAGACTTCTTGTAGTTCATGTTGTTTTTGCTCCTGATTAAATGAAAGAGGCATAAGCCTCAATGGCTTAGCCTCTTAGTTTAAGTGCACCATTGAAAGATTATCTAGTAACTTTTGATTTTAGTTAAATTCCTCTATTGACATTTTTTGTAAAAAGGGAAAGAGGTGTAAAGTTAAAGTTTTACTAGTAGAGTAGCTTTGTGGGTGTGTTTGGGGTGAGGAGAAAAATTATGTGATTGTAATAATTTTTCATATAGTAGATTTTCTTCTCTGGGTCTGATGGTTTTTCTCATGTTTTGGAGTTTCCACGTAAATTTCTTGTGTTGTTATTATTTCTCTATTTTTCTTGTTATTCCCAGGGTAGATCCTGTGAGAGTGAATTTGAAAGGTCCAAATTCCCAACAGTTCACCACTCTCATGCATTGCAAGTGCTATATCACAACCACCAAGAAGCTCTCCTTTGCAATAGAGCTGAGGATACGTTGGCCAGTTAGAAAATCTCTTCAAGCCATCATGAACCTCATTGTCAGATAATATGTCAAAGCTCCCAAATTTAACTTTTTCCTTCTTCAATATTTCAACAACTTATTGGCTAAATCCACACTTTGGCTCTTCAGGGCTTCCTTTCATGAATAGCATGATTGCGTGAGAATCAATCAGCTGCTGCAGATTCTTTTTTAATGCATCACTAAGGCTGGGTTGCACTTCAGCACTTGGTTTTCCACTTTGGAAGAGCCGTCTTCTTTAACAAGTTTTTTTACCGTTTCGCGAACTGCAGGTCCTGCAGCCCAGACCAAGGCTGGCAGGAGCAGCAGGTTCTCCAGGGTTAACTGAACCGGCAACTTTGGCAACTTTATTGGTCAAACTAGATGGATATGCACCCTCGGCCCTCCAATGTATCAACAGTCTTACCATCCTTTAAAAAATAAAAAAAATAAAAAAGATTTACCACGGGTGGTATTTCAAGAAGGAAGAGATAGAAACAATTACAAGAAGTCCCAAATTAAGATGCAATGATTTCTAATGAAGACATTCTGACAAAAAGTTTTTAGAAGCAGTGATCTCTAATTCTCTAATCATACGATTACAAAAACAATGGAGTTAACTTCAGGCAGTAGAACATCAAACCAAGAAGTCCCATATTATCTCAAATCTGAGTGTTGATCAGAGAAAAATCAGATCCTTCACAGAACCCTTCCCCCTGACCAACCCAACCCCCACCCAAAAGAAAGGCAGAAAAATATACGACAGTTCAATAAGAGTTAGAGAGAGGAGGGGGGGGGGGGGAGGAGACAGACCATATGAGATACTGAAATAAAACTACCATAAAACCTTACACAACAATATGACAGTTGAGACTTGGTAAATACAATCATTAGATTACTAGAATGCAACAATAATGACAAAAGCAACTGGACCATGTGTTTGGGGGAAGGGGGTGAAAGCGTTTCTGGGCGTGCTATGAGTTTGAACAGCTTCATTATTCTTCACATACAGATGGGGAGAACCATCACCCAAATCGGCCTTTAGCAATGATGAATGATTACTTGCGCATTTTTCTACAACTACCGAGTTTCGCCGTAGTGCATAATTTTACACATTTATCATTAAATTAAATTTTTGTTCATGCAAATGGAAAACAAACACCGTATATTAACAAATGACCACTCTACTACACACAAATCAATGTGTAAATGCACGACTTGTTAAGGCCCATTACAATTAAAAAAATCAAA